>CAUYON010041691.1:0-32234 GCA_963573935.1 Arctocebus calabarensis | reverse complement strand
GGGTACCTGTAGTCCCAAATACTTGGAAGGCTGAGGCAAGAGAATCACCTGGGCCCAAGAGTTGGAGGTTGCTGTGAGCTGTGATGCCACAGGGGCACTCTAACGAGGACAGTAAAGTAAGACGCTATCTCTAAAAAAACAACAAAAAAAAAAACCAGGCATCATGGCAGGAACCTATAGTCCTAGCTACTAGGGAGGCTGAGACAGGAGGATCGCTTGAAACAGGAGTTTGAGGTTGCTGTGAGCAAGACTGAATCATAGGTTCCTGTGGCTCAAGCAGCTAAAGGGCCAGCCACACATACCTGAACTGATGGGTTTGAATCCAGCCTGGGCCCACCAAACAATAATGATGGCTGCAACCAAAAAAAACTGGCCGGGTATTGTGGTGGGCGCCCGTAGTCCCAGCTACTTGGGAGGTGGAGGCAGGAGACTCACTGGAGCCCAGGAGTTGGAGGTTGCTGTAAGCTGTGATGCCACAGCTCTCTACCCAAGGCAACAGCTTGAGGCTCTGTCTCAAAAAAAAAAAAAAAGACTGAATCATGGCACTCTAGCCTGGGTGACAGAGTAAGATGAGACTCTGTCTCAAACAATAAAAAAAAAGAAAGAAAGAAAGAAAAAACCTTGCACACACACACAACAACAAAAAGAATGACAGCTTCTTAACTCAAGTATCTGTGTCTCCCCACTGAGTGGGTCCTCTGCTATCTAGCATGAGAGACAGGCCACAAATACCCAGACAGAACTACAGGGGCGTTATGACACCCAGAAGAAGTCTCAATTAGTGAAGGGCAGATGTCGATACATACTCCAGCTTCGCGTCCCTCACTGGGACAATGACAGAGCAGTTGGTAAATACTCCAGCTCCCTCACCTCTTCTTTGGGAGAACTAAAGCTCCTTTCATTCAGTCTCCTATGTTGCCCCTTTGAGCTCCAAAACCCAGTAGTGACAGTGAGCGCCAGTTCATCAAAGCAAACTTTTCCATAGCTCACTTTTTCTGCACTTCTTCACTATGCTTTCTGAAATCAGCAACCAGGTAAACTAATTCTACTTATGTCGCTGTCAGAGTCTTTTTGGGGAAATCCAAAATAAAACACAAGCATACTAGAAGAAATAATGGTATCTCTGAGAGATAATTACCAGCTTTGAAGGCCAGCTAGTATGTCAGTTAACAAAAAAGAAGCCCATGAAATGGGAGGAAGTGCTGCAAATCATATATCTGATAAGGGGTTAATAGCCAGAAAAATGAAGAACTTCTAAGACTCAACGATAGACTCCCCCCCCCCCAATTGTCCAGTGTAATAAGTGGGCAGATACCTCGTATAGACATTTCTCCAAAGACAATATGTAAATGCACAAGAATATGAGAAGATGTTCAACCTCACTAATCTGGGGAAAATGCAAACCAAAACTACACTAAGAAACTCTTTCACATCAGTCAGAACAGCTATTTTTAAAAGGAATAGAAAATAACAAATGTTGGGGAAGATGTGGGGAAATTAGAACCTTTGTACATTACTAGTGTTAAACAGTGCAGCTGGCTCAGTGCCTGTAGCTCAGTGAGTAGGGTTCTGGCCACATACACTGAAGCTGGTGGGTTCTAGCCCGGCCCAGGCCAGCTACACAACAATGACAAGGGCAACAAAAAAATAGCCAGGTGTTGGCTCGGCGCCTGTGACTCAACAGTCTAAGGCGCCAGCCACGTACACCTAAGCTGGCGGGTTTGAATCCAGCCCGGACCTGCCAAACAACAATGACGGCTGCAACCAAAAAATGGCCAGGCATTGTGGCGGGCGCCTGTAGTCCCAGCTATTTGGGAGGCAGAAGCAGGAGACTCACCTGAGCCAAGAGAATCGTGTAAGCCCAAGAGTTTGAGGTTGCTGTGAGCCGTGACATCACAGCACTCTACTGAGGGCGACATAGTGAGACTGTCTCAAGAAAGGTACAGCTAAGGTGGAAAATAGTATGAAGGTTCTTCAAAAAATTAAATGTAGAATTATCATATATCAAACAATTCCATTTCTATATATATACTACCCAAAAGAAATGAAGGCAAGGACTCAAACAGATGTCTATACCACAGTGCATTATTCTCAATAGCCAAAAGGTTAGAAAACCCGGATGTTTCCTGATGGATAAATAAACAAATGCAGTATATACATACAACATTGATGAACCTTGAAAACATTATGCTAAGTGAAATAAACCAGACACAAAAGGGAAAATATTATATGGTTCTACTTATATGAAGTTCACAGACTAGTAAAAATTCAGAGACAGAAAGTAGAATAGTGGCTGCAAAAAAAAAAAAGTAGAATAGTGGCTGCAAAAAAAAAAAAAAAGACAGAAAGTAGAATAGTGGCAGTGGAAATGAGGGGTTACTATTTAATGGGTCTGGAGCTTCATTTTTGGAAGATAAAAAAGTTCTGTAAGTACATGATGATGATGATAGTTGTACAATAATATGAAAGTACTTAATACTTCTGAACGCTGTCCTTAAAAATGATTAAAATGGGCTGGGTGCAGTGGCTCATGCCTGTAATCTTAGCAACCCAGGAGGCTGTGGCAGGAGGATCACATGAGGCCAAGAGACCCGTCTGAGCAAAATCAAGACCTCACCTCTACAAAAAATAGAAAAACGGAGGCAAGCATGGTGGCATGTACCTCTAGCCAACAGGACAGAGCAAGACTGTTTTCCCTCCCCTATAAAAAAGGTTAAAATGCTAAATTTTTTTTTCTTTTTTCTTTTTTTTATTGTATTTTTTCATTTTTATTTTTATTTTTTGCACTTTTTGGCCAGGGCTGGGTTTGAACCTGCCACCTCCGGCATATGGGGCCGGAGCCCTACTCCTTTGAACCACAGGCGCAGCCCTAAAATGCTAAATTTTATATTATATATGTTTCACCACAATAAAAAGTATTTTAGAGTTACAAAATATTACTAAGGTTACATCCTAAAAATTATATAAATTTATATAATAACAGAAAAATAAATAAAACACATTCAAACTTTTTGTGACTAAACTATAAAACTCTATAAACACACTGACTCCAAGTGGTTAGATATAAATGAAAATATGAGGGAATGTTCCCTGGAGGATAACTGTGGCTAGCTTCTCTACTTTATGAAGTTCACATGTCAGTGACTGACACGGGACACTAAATTCTTTCTCTGGGCAGAGTAGACAAGAAACATGTGTTTGACAATAGCCAGCAATAAGTCATCGCAAATTAATTAACCAATATATAAATATCCCTGAAGTAAACACAGAATCATAAGATCAGGAATTTAGCATCCACTTGTGCTGAGATTAGCACAAATAAACCAAAATAGGGTTATAATGAGGTTTTATTTTTATTTATTTATTTTTTTTTGAGACAAAGCCTCAAGCTGTCACCCTGGATAGAGTGCTGTGGCATCACAGCTCATAGCAACCTCCAATTCCTGGGCTCAAGCGAGTCTCTTGCCTCCGCCTCCCAATTAGCTGGGACTACAGGCGCCCGCCACAATGCCTGGCCATTTGGTTGCAGCCGTCATTGTTGTTTGGCGGGCCTGGGCTGGATTCGAACCTGCCAACTCAGGTGTACATGGCTGGCGCCTTAGCCCGTTGAGCCATAGGCGCCGAGCCCCTCTATGACTTTTTAAAGCACTTTCCCAGATGTAAAAGTCTATGATGTATCAAGTTTTTGTTTTGTTTTTATTCTCATGAGACAGGGTCTCACTCTGTCACCCAGGCTGGAGTGCAATGGTGCAATTATGGCCCATAACAACCTTGAACTCCTAGGTTCAAGTGATCCTTCTACCTCATCCTCCCATGTAGCTGGGACTACAGGTATGTGTCATCATGGCAGTTAATATTTTTTATATTTTGTAGAGATGGGGTGTTGCCCAGGCTGGTCTCAAACTCCTGGCCTCAAGTGATCTCCCTGCCTTGGCTTCCTACAGTGCTGGAATTACAGAAGTGGACCACTGTGTCCAACCGAGAAATTCATTGTTTGCTATTATACATGGCAATATCATCAAATTATTATTTTTCTTTTTCTTTTTTTTTTTTTTTTGCAGTTTTTGGCCGGGGCTGGGTTTGAACCCGCCACCCCCGGCATATGGGCCGGCGCCCTACTCACTGAGCCACAGGAACCGCCCAAATTATTATTTTTCTTTTCTTTTCTTTCTTTTTTTGAAAGAAAGTAGCTGGGACCACAGGTGCCCACCACAACACCCAGCTATTTTCTGGTTGCAGCCGTCATTGTTGTTTGGCGGGCCTGGGCTGGATTCGAACTCGCCAGCTCAGGTGCCTTAGCCACTTGAGCCACAGATGCCAAGTCCCAGCTAATTTTTTCATCATTTTATTTCCAACAGTAAAGCTTGAAAGTTGCTCAGTATTCCCGACAAATCTTAGTAGCTTCATGTATTTGTTTTTGTTTTCAAATTATTTTATTTTTTTAGGATTTCTTTTTTTTTTTTGAGACAGAACCTCAAGTTGTCACCTTGGATAGAGTGCTATGGCATCACAGCTTACAGCAACCTCCAATTCCTGGGCTCAAGCGAGTCTCCTGCCTCTGCCTCCCAAGTAGCTGGGACTACAGGCGCCAGCCACAACGCCCGGCCATTTTTTGGTTGCAGCCACCATTGTTGTTTGGCTGGCCGGGGCTGGATTCGAACCCACCAGCTCAGGTGTACGTGGCTGGCGCTTTAGCCCGTTGAGCCACAGGCGCCAAGCCAAGATGAGCTATTTTTTAGCATTTCTAATAGGTGTGTAGCAGTATCTCAGTGTGGATTCAGTTTACATTCCTGAATGTACAAAAAAAAAAAAAAATTAATTATTTGACCATTGTGATTGCAAGTTCCTGTGTGTGATATGTCATTGGTTAAAGATTTCTCCCTATTTATATTTTGTCTTTTCATTTTCTCAAATGAATCTTCCAAAGGAATAAATTATAAAAAAAATTTTTTTTTTTTTGTTTGAGACAGAGCCTCAAGCTGTCACCCTTGATAGAGTGCCGTGGCATTACAGCTCACAGCAACCTCCAATTCCTAGGCTCAAGTGAGTCTCCTGCCTCTGCCTCCCAAGTAGCTGGGACTATAAGTGCCTGCCACAACGCCCGGCCATTTTTTGGTTGCAACCGTCATTGTTGTTTGGCGGGCTTGGGCTGGATTCGAACCCGCCAGCTCAGGTGTACGTGGCTGGCTCCTTAGCCTGTTGAGCCACAGGCGCCGAGCCATATAAAAAAATTTTTTTATACAATTCAATTTAGCAATAATTAGATATTTTGTTCTTTGGAGGTTCTAGCTAAAATACTTTTCCCTACCTCAAAGTTGCAATGGTTTATCATATATTTTCTTTTGGCTCTTTTATAGTGTTAGCTTTATATTTAGGTCTGGCATCCAATTACAGTCACTTTTTATGTATGCTGTAAAGTAAGAGTTAATTTTTTTCATATAAATACCTAATTGTTCCAATACCATTTGCTGAAAAGACTTCTCTTTCCTCATGAAATTCCCCATTTATTGTTGACCATATATATTTAGGACTATTTTTGAATTCTGTATGCTGTCTTAATGGTCTACATGGATGTTATCCACCAACACAAATGATTTTGATTACTAGAGCTCTAGAGTACAGGCATACTGAGTTTTACTGCTTTTCTCTTTATTGTGTTTTGCAGATACTGCAGTTTTTCCAAACTGAAGATCTTTGGTAACTTTGTGTTCACCATTTTTATCAAAACCATTTTTCCAACAGTATGCTCTCCCTTTGTGTTTCTGTGTCATGTTTTGGTAATCCTTGCAATATTTCAAAATTGTTCATCATTATTATTTCAGTTATCTGTGATCAATGATCTTCAATATTTCTTTGTAATTATTTTGAGGTGCACAAAATATGGTAAGTTTAATCAAGAAAAAAAATTTTTTTTTCTATTTTTATTTTATTTTATTTTATTTTTTGAGACAGAGCCTCAAGCTGTCACCCTGGGTAGAGTGCCGTGGCATCACAGCTCATAGCAACCTCCAATTCCTGGGCTCAAGCGAGTCTCCTGCCTCCGCCTCCCAGGCAGCTGGGACTACAGGTACCCGCCACAACGTCTGGCTATTTTTTGGTTGCAACTGTCATTGTTGTTTGGTGGACCCGGACTGGATTCGAACCTGCCAGCTCAGGTGTATGTGGCTGGCGCCTTAGCCTGTTAAGCCACAGGCGCCGAGCCATTTTTCTATTTTTAATAGAGACAGGTATCCCACTCTTGCTCAGGGTGATCTGGAACCCCTAAGCTCAGATGATCCTCTCGTCTTGGCCTCCTATAGTGTTATGATTATAGGCCTGAGCCAGCATGCCCAGCCGAATTATTATTTTTCTTTATTTTATTTATATTGTTTCAGGTTAATTAATTTGAGGGTACAAATAATTAGATTATAATATTGGCATTCATTAGGTAGAGTCCCTCCTTTTTTTTACTGGATAGACAATAACTTTATTTTTCTTATGTTGTTAGGAAATGACCCACTTAAGTGGGCTTTCTATTTTTTTTATTGTTTTGGGTTCATTGAGAGTACAAAGAATTAAGTTATGATTGCATTTATTAGCTATAGTCCCTCTTATAACAGTGTCCCACCCATAAGAGGTATGCCATACACGTTAACATTGTGCCCAGTAAGTGGACACAAACCCAAATTATTATTTTTCTTTCTTTCTTTTTTTTTTTTTTTTTTTGAGACAGAGACTCAAGCTGTCATCCTGGATAGACTGCGGTGGCATCACAGCTCACATCAACCTCCTACTCCTGGCTCAAGCGAGTCTCTTGCCTCTGCCTCCCAAGTAGCTAGGACTATAGGCACTAGCCACAACGCCCAGCCATTTTTTGGTTACAGCCGTCATTGTTGTTTGGCGGGCCGGGGCTGGATTCGAACCAGCCAACTCAGGTGTATGTGGCTGGCGCCTTAGCCTATTGAGCCACAGGCGCCGAGCTAAAACTTGGTTACCATTTTTTTTTTTGAGATAGTGCCTCAAGCTGTTACCCTGGATAGAGTGCCATGGCATCACAGCTCAATGCAGCCTCCGCCTCCCAAGTAGCTGGGACTATAGGTACCCACCACAATGCCCGGCCATTTTTTGGTTGCAGACGTCATTGTTGTTTGGTGGGCCCCGGGCTGGATTCAATCCCACCAGTTCAGGTGTACGTGGCTGGCGCCTTAGACCTTTGAACCACAGGCGCTGAGCCCCCAAATTATTATTTTTCTAATCAAGACATTGGGCATTTTAAAAACCTGATTTATGATCCGGGCGTGGTAGCTCACGCCTGTAATCCCAGCACTCCGGGAGGCAGAGACTGGTGGATTGCCTAAACTCACAGGTTCGAGATCAGCCTAAGCAAAAGGGAGACCTTGTCTCTACCAAAAATAAAAAACTAGGGCAGTGCCTGTGGCTCAACGGAGTAGGGCGCCAGCCCCATATGCTGGAGGTGGCAGGTTCAAACACAGCCCTGGCCAAAAACTGCAAAAAAAAAGAAAAAATTACCCAGGCCTTGTGGCTGGAGCCTATCCCACCTACTCAGGAAGCTGAGACAAGAGGATCAGTTAAGCCCAAGGGTTTGAGGTTGCTGTGAGCTATGACACCACAGCAATCTACCCAAGGCAACAACTGAGTGAGACTCTGTCTCCAAAAAGAAAGCAACTAACTTAGAAGAAAAACTTCAACAGTCTGATCCCAATAATCTTAGGTTCGTTTTAATATGAATATCTATCTGTAGGTCACTATCTGAGTAATAAGGCAAAAACCCAAAAGTACTCACAGGTTTTAGCTAGCTGGCCTTTAAAAGAAAGTGGTGTTGGCTCGGTGCCCATGGCTCAACAGACTGAGGCGCCAGCCACGTACACCTGAGCTGGCGGGTTCAAATCCAGCCCGGGGCCCGCCAAACAACAATGACGGCTGCAACCAAAAAATGGCCGGGCGTTGTGGCGGGGGCCTGTAGTCCCAGCTACTTGGGAGGCAGAGGCAGGAGACTCGCTTAAGCCCAGGAATTGGAGGTTGCTGTGAGCTGTGATACCACAGCGCTCTATCCAGGGTGACAGCTTGAGGCTCTGTCTCAAAAAAAAAAAAAAGAAAGTGGTGTATGCCATATAAGCTGGTATTTGCTAACCACCACAGCTATAAATAATAAATGGAATCAACCAAAAAGTAAATAAATCTGAAACATTACTTAGCTGGTTCCACACGTAGTCATGACTCATCCAGTCTTGAAATTATGTTCCTTAAAAACATTTTCTTCAAAAAACTTTTAAAAATATGCAAATTAAGTATGGTCATCTAAAAGAATTTTTGTGTAAAGGATCAATAATATGCTAAGTGGTTGTTAATAATCTGTTAGTCTTAACTATTGGTCCATAACCACCTCCCAAACATCACAACAGCACCTTCACTGGGTGAATGGGCTAGACATGGCTGAGGTGGTCAGCAGGCCTGGTGGCAGCACATGCAGCTATTTATTGATTTTGCTCTGTGTAATGTCTGAATGCCAACAGACACAATCAGCTCTTCTATCTATCTGGTGTTTAAGTATGTGGTTACAAAAACGGTTGGTATTTTTAATATAAAAGGGAATAAAAGCAACCTGGAATAAGGTAGTAATTGCAAATCTAATAACAGCATTATGTATTGGGTACGTGGCTATTATTCGGAAGCTGAAAATAGAAACAGACTTACCATCACCTGGCTGGGGTGTAAGTTTCCCTTCCATTTCAACTTTTGAAGTTTCTTCCTTGTTCTCAGCCAACTGGTCAGGTTCTGATTGTGCAAAGATTTGTTTTTCACAGTCTGAGTTAGTTTGAACTTCTTTGAAGGTGTTTTTTTGAGACTCATCCTTCTCACTTTTGCTTATATACTGGATATGGCTGAGACTACCTATATGTACAATTATTAAAATCAAACAATAATTTACATTTAAAAGTTTAAAAAGTCACTGGTATGTCTTATAAGAAGAAAAAAGTTAATGTTTTTTATTCTTTCAAAATGTAAATCTGGAGCCTAATACATTCTCAATACTAGTCTAGTACTAGAGAGATAGCAAGGAACAAGAGAAATAAGTACCTGTCTCCTGGAGATTCCATTCTAAGTGGCAGAGATAGACAATAAAGTAAACAAATAAATAAATCATGCATTTTCAAATAGGGATAATATAAACGAAGGTTTTGTGAGTAAGGGTTACAAGAATTATTACCATAGCAAAAGTGTTGGGGACCAAGTTCTCAGAGCCATTTGAACTAAGAGCTGTTCATGAATCTAGGAAGTCTGACCTCAGGACCTACATTCTTAGATTAGATTCTAAATATAATTATAAGCCATTAGACCAGTGGTTCTCAACCTTCCTAATGCCACGACCGTTTAATACAGTTCCTCATGTTGTGGTGACCCCCAACCATAAAATTATTTTCATTGCTAGTTCATAACTGCAATTTTGTTACTGTTATGAATTGTAATGTAAATATTTGATATGCAGGATGTATTAGACAATCCCTGTGAAAGGGTCGTTCAACCCCCATGACCCATAGGTTGAGCACTGCTGCATTAGACAGTTGTAGTCAAAGAAATAATAATGACTTAAATTTTTGAAGGCTCACTCGGGCTTCTGTGCACAGAAGGATCAGAGCAAGGGAGACTAGTTGGGAGGCTATTAAGGTCAGGGAGAAAATGATGATGGCTTTTGAGGAGGATGGTAGCAATAAAAATAAAGTGACTAGAATTAAGATTGAATCTGGATGTGATTCAAGTGATGAAGTGAGTATAGGAGGCCAGGAAGAGAATTGGGTGTTAGATGTGGAAGTAGTAATGAATCTAGGATCCTATTTTGGACACACTAAGATTGAAGGATCCACTGGACACCTAGGCAGAGATGACACATAGGCTACTGGATAAATCTATCCTGGAATTCAAGTGAGAGGTATAAATCTGGATGTAAGGTGTAACATGTTATACAAAATACAGATGTTAAGAGCAAAATTCACAAGTGCTACATATTAAATAATAGCTTCAATATATACTAAACCAAATTTTCTATAATTCACTACAGACTATATCAGCAACCTGTATAGTCTGTAATATTCCTTTTTAAAATTTCAGATTAATATGAGGGTACAATTAGGTTACAAAGTTTGCATTTATTAGGTAAAGTCCCTGTTGTAGTTGTGTCCTGTGCCTAGGAGGTGTGCTATATACTCTTACTTTTAGGCATATAGGTATATAATTGTGCCCATTAGCTGGGAGCATATCAATTCCCTACCTTCTTCCCTTATAGTCTGTAATAATCTAATATTGCTCCTCTAAGTTTCTGCATTCTACCTGTTCCTCAAAGTGGAAGGCATTACTTAAAAATTCAGATGAATTAGTTAATTCTGCTGTTCAATACTGTTGGGGTACAACTAAATTGAGGTTGCCAATTTACATAATTTAAATTTAACAATTATAACTTTTATATATTGTAATATCACTGTCACTTAGAATTTTTCTCTCTAATCAGACTTGTATTCAGAAAAGGTAGTTGGTTTTATTCAATTTGCTTGACAGCTTGCTTATTAAATCATGCATCTAGGAACTTTCATTGCTTAAAGAGGTTAAGTCAGAACTATAAAATCCATATGAAATTATGATTTTTGTTGCTAAATCTCTCATTATATACTTAATGTGAACTGACATTATTTTATAGTCAAGATATACTTTATTTTTGTTGCCTATAGGAGTTGGGAATTGCATAGAATCATGCTAATTGTGGCAGGGATAATACATGCAATAAGCTTGTGATTCCAATTTAGTTCATAGACAACAGGCATCCATATTACAAATATAACCACCCAGATGGCAGACTTGTCAATTTTGGTAGGAGTACCCAGAAGTACTCAGTTCCTGATTACATTTCCCTTCAGATCACCAGAAAGACAGAGAGGAGAGCAAGGCAGGAGGTAGGAATTGCAATATCAGAGTTTATATCTTAGCTGAGTCTTGGTCAGTGTCAATATTCTGAAGAATTAATGTATGATGGAAAATTAGATGTACAAAATTATTACAAGTGATAAAGTGAGCACTTCCAGTTTCTAAACTTATTTTGGCATTTTTAACTTGTCATTTTTCATTACCATAAAAATACTCTCTAAAATTAGAAACAAAAAGAATACTAATCCTCTTTTTCTTGTAACAATCTTGAGTATTAATAAACATTTCAGAAACTAAACATCAAGAAATGGCTGGGCCTGGTGGCTAACGCCTATAATCCTATCACTCTGGGAGGCCAAGGCGGGTGGACTGCTTGAGCTAATGAGATCAAGACCAGCCTCAGCAAAAGTGAGTCCTACTAAAAATAGAAAAACTGAGGCAAGACGATCGCTTGAGCCCAAGTTGGAGGTTGCTGTGAGCTATGATCCCATGCACTCTACCCAGAGCAACAGCTTAAGATTCTGTCTCAAAAAAAAAAAAATTGCATATCTTGCTACACCTAAGGGAAGTTTATGATTTCCGACTTTATAATATGTTGTAAAAACAAACCCATAAATCAGACATCAAATTGGTTCTTAAAAGGTCTACAAAGGAATTTTGATGATTTGTTGAGCAAAAAAAAAAAAAAAAAAAAAAAAGGCAAAATTTATCTGACTAGGCAAAGAAGCAACACTGGATTATTTTGCTATTTAAACATACAAATAAGATGTAATTTCCTTAAAAACAAGTATCTACAGAGGGAAGAAAACAGCAGGTCTGTGACTATAAGGCATATTTGCTTCCATAGCAACAGAGCTTCTATTCCTACCCACTGAATTCATATCCTGCTGACATTAATCAGAAATGTCCATTTGTGCCAAATTAATGCCATGTCACAGACACTTGGGGGATATACATTCTTGAAGAACTGGGAGCTTTTCACATTCTACAAGGGATAAATGCAGTCTTCACTACATGAAGTTCTTACTCCACTTTAAAAGCTAAAGCCATGCTGAGTCACACTAACCCTTGCTAACAGCAGTCTCTAAAAGCATAGGTTATCTAAAGATACTCCTCCCAGCCCCCACCTTCTATGTACTCACCAGCACTTCCTTGAGGATTCTCACACATTTCACAATAAGGTAACATTGAATTATTGATATAGGTACAGAAACTACACTGCCAGCCTTCTCCAGGAACAGTGAGGGTGGCTGACTGGGATTTGGCTTCATGGACACTTTCCACGAGTGGAGCTTTAGGCCAGGATGGTTTCTCCTCGGGAGGACTGCAGTGGTCATTGGTAGCAATCAATTTCAACCTTTTAGCTTCAGGTTCAAAATCACGTTCATTATCCGTGATATTTCTTGCAGCTATTTTTCTGGGGTCTGATGCCACTGCAGTATTTTTTCCCTGGAATATCCTTGATTCATCACAGGTTATCAATTGTCCTTTTTTAGGTTTTGGTAAAAAGAATGATCGAATATCATGCTGTTTTTCTTTTTCAAACTAAGAAAAAAGCAAATAATTATTAAACTAAGACAATTTGATATATTTTTCTTAAATGAAAAAGCTTGACAAAATAATTTCATTAACTATATTGCTTTATCTTTTGAATGCCTTTTTGAAAATGCATTGAATTATGCTATGCCTTTTCATGTATATATACACATATAAAATGTCATTAACAGATTCATGTACTTCCTTATGTCTTTTCTTATTTTATTTTTTTGAGACAGAGCCTCAAGCTATCGCCCTGGGTAGAGTGCTGCTGTGGCATCACAGCTCATAGCAACTTACAACTCCTAGGCTCAAGATTCTCCTGCCTCTGCCTCCCAAGTAGCTGGGACTACAGGCGCCCGCCACAACGCCTGGCTATTTTTTGGTTGCAGCTGTCGTTTTTTGGCAGCCCGGGCTAGATTCAAATCGGTATGTGGGTGGCGCCTTAGCCACCTGAGTCATAGGCGCTGAGCCACTTTTTCTTATTTTATTTATTTATTTTGAGACAGAGTCTTACTATGTCACTCTTGGTAGAATGCCATAGCATCATAGCTCACAGCGACCTCAAACTCATGAACTTAAGCTATTCTCTTGCCTCAGCCTCAAGTGGCTGGGACTACAGGTGTCCACCACAGTGCCTGGCTATTTTTTTGATTTTAGCAGGCCCGGGCTATGTTCGAACCTACCAATCCCAGTGCATGTGACCAGTGCCCTAACCATTGAGCTACAGGCACTGAGCTACTTTTTCTTAGCACTTACTATGTGTCAAGCACTTTACATAAATTAATGCCATTTAATCCTCATGTCAGCTCTGTGAGTTAGGTACTATTAATATTTTCATATTTCAGATGAGGACACTAAAGCTTTAGAAAGGTAAAAATAATTTGGTTAGAGAATTTATATAATAAAAATATAGGCTCAGCGCCCAAAGCACAGTGGTTATGGTGCCGGCCACATACACAGAGGATGGTGGGTTCAAACCTGACCTGGGCCAGCTAAACAATGACAACTGCAAGCCAAAAATAGCCAGGTGTTGTGGTGGGCACCTGTAGTTCCAGTTCCTTGGGAGGCTGAGGCAAAAGAACCACTTAAGCTCAAAAGTTTGAGGTTGCTGTGAGCTCTCAGCCCTCTCCTGAGGGCAACATAGTGAGACTCTGTCTCAGAAAAAAAATACACACACACACACACACACACACACTTTATAACTTATCTGCCCTAGGTGAATCAAGGAAAGGAGGCAATTGCGTAACTATTTCAAGTCAATCAAGAAACTAGAAAAATGCTTTCACACTCAAGCTATAAATAGAATGTTCACAAAGTTATTAATATTAAAATGTTTTCTTTTTTTTTCCTGTTTAAATAAATACTTAAACACAACACAGCCTACAAGCTCTGGACCTTAGGTCTGAGTGGCCCACATGATGTCAGGATCCTCCTCCCCATAATCAATGGTCAACATGATCTGGAGCCCCTTTCTAGAGCCTCCCTGGCCTCTACATGATCTGGCCAGGACACTGGAATTTCTCGAAGGTTTCTGGTCCGTGATAGTTAGGGAATTTACTGTGGCTCTCCTGGTCCCCATGTCCCGAGGGGCAGCTGCCCTTAGATGACCTTCTTGAGCTTGTTGCACAGGACCAGCACAAAGCACCCCCATACCCTCCAGGAAGTTGGACCAGGCTCCCTTGAAGAAGGCTTTGCCTGCCTAGTCCCTGGAGATCTTCAGCCAGCATCCACGGTGCCCTTGTACATGATGTCAGCTCCTTTGCACCAGGACTGCATCCTCCTCCTCCTCACGGCTTTGAAGAGATAGGAGACAACGGCAGCCACGGCTGTCACGGTCGGGACTATCATCCAGCTGACCCACAGTGTGAGTGTTCTTGGGGTTGGGGAGCATACCTTTGGCCAAGTTGTACACACCGAGTAGGCGGCTGGGTAGACGGTGATGCCCTGTACGGAGACGTTGAAGCCCTGATACAGGCTGTGGACCCCATCCAACTTGGTGATTTTCTCTCAGGCCCTTGAACTCCAGGTCGTGCCAGACTTCCCCATGTCTTGGAAGGCCAAGTGGTTCTGGTGTAATCCAGCAGGTACACAAAGTAGAGGGAGGTGGCCCCCACTCTGGAGGCCAGGTTGAGGACAAAATACCTAGAGAACTGCGTGTACTTGTCCAAGCCCCCCAGGAAGATCTGCTTGTACTTATCCTTACGGCAAAGTTCAGGGCTTGGTTGGTGAAATTGCAGATGACGTTGGCCTGGTTGCCCCTCCAAAAGGACAGCATGTCTTGCTCTGCAGGGATGCCCTTGTAAGACGTGTCAGTTGCGATCTGCTTGCTGGCCAGTTGCACCTGCAGCTTGACCCGTTCCATCCAGGCCACGGCCATCTTGGAGATGGCTGCAGTGATGCCCCTGCCAGGAAGTCCTTGGTGAAGGAGATGGCCTGTTCCATCAAGGTGGTGGTGCAGGAGGACAGCTGGTGAGCGGGTAAGGAGAATTGAGGAAATGCACAGCTGGCTCATCACCACCACAGCGGGGACTGAATGTGGCTTGTTTTTTTGGGATAGAGTCTCACTCTGTTGCCCTGGGGAGAGTGTCCTGGCTTCTTCATTGCTCATGGCAACTTCAAACACTTAGGTTTGAGCTATCTATACTCTTGCCTCAGCCTCCTGAGTTGATGGGACTATAGGCACCCACCACAATGCCTGGCTAGTTCTTTTTTAATTTTTATTTTAGTAGAGATGGGGGCCCACTCTTGCTCAGGTTGGTTTCGAACTCCTAAACTCAGGTGACTCACCTTCCTCGGCCTTCCGAAGAAAGCAGAGAGATTAATAGACTGACAAAGCTTGGTTGTTTAAAAAAAAATGTTAAACAAAAGGGGTTGGGCGCAGTGGCTTATACCTATAATCCTAGCACCCTGGAAGGCTGAGGTGGGTGGATTGCCTGAGCTCAGGAGTTTCAGAACAGCCTGAGCAAGAGTGAGACTCCAGCTCTAAAAATAGCCAGGTGTTGTGGGAGGCCTGTAGTCCCAGCTATTTGGGAGGATGAAGAGGATCATTTGAGCCCAAGAGCTAGAGGTTTCTGTGAACTATGACATCACGGCACTCTACTCAGGGCGACAAAGTGACACATTGTCTTAAAAAAAGAAAGAGAAAGCTCGGCGCCTGTGGCTCAACGGGCTAAGGCGCCAGCCACGTACACCTGAGCTGGCAGGTTCAAATCCAGCCCAGGCCCGCCAAACCACAATGACAGCTGCAACCAAAAAATGGCCGGGCGGTGTGGCGGGCATCTGTGGTCCCAGCTACTTGGGAGGCGGAGGCAAGAGACTCACTTGAGCCCAGGAATTGGAGGTTGCTGTGAGCTGGTAATGCCATAGCACTTTATCCAGGGTGACAGCTTGAGGCTCTGTCTCCAAAAAAAAAGAAAGAGAAAAAGAAAGAAACAAAGAAATTCAACATTTAAAGAAAATGTTCTATTTCATACCATAAAACTGCAAAGAGAGCTTATAGGATTTTGAAAATACTAGCAGATGAACAAATTTATTCGCCAAACATGAACAAATTCTATCAGCTATTTTTAGTTAAGCCCTCCTTTTCTCACAAGAGAGGTAAACTTTCTATCCTTGCCTGTTTGGAAATGAGGTGATTTTGTCCTCATCTTTAGTAGTTTTGCTAGGCTTACAAATTCTTTCAAAGCTTTACAGATATTGTTCTGTTTCTTTCAACATGTGATGATACTGACAGTGTTGTTCCTTTTTGTTTTTTTTAGGAAAATAAAAAAACTTTGTCGCCCTCGCAGAGTGCCGTAGCATCACAGCTCACAGCAACCTCCAGCTCTTGGGCTTAGGCAATTCTCTTGCCTCAGCCTCTCAAGTACCTGGGACCTCAGGAACCCACCACTATGCCCGGCTATTTTTTGTTGCAGTTTGGCCAGGGCTAGGTTTGAACTGCCACCCTCAGTATATGGGTCCGGTGCCCTACCCACTGAACCATAGGTGCCACCCCGTTTTCAAGTTTTCTTTAGCTCATTTCATCTCTACTTCTTTTGTACTTCATGTTTGGACACTATGTCTGTTTTGGTCTCTTTCTCTTGGAGAGACTTTTCTTAATGCCTCATGGCATTTCACTGTTCACACGTATTTAACAATAAGACAATAAGACAATGAGGTTCTGTATGGGAGACTTCCCTATAGGGACATCATTGTTTTGCTGGGAGATCCCTTTTGTTCTCAGTAAGTTTTCTATAGTCAGTTTCTCTAGAGAGGACACAGAGGCAACTAACGGGGAGCCGACTGGAAAATGTTGCTAAAGATTTCACCATTAAGGAGTTTTCTAAATCTGCTTGTTTTCAATTTAGTGCCTTACCCAGTCCCTCAGTTGCCTCTGTTCTTTGATCAGTAGTTCTCAACCTGTGTGTCTCAACCTACAGGAACTATATTAAAGGGCCCCGGCATTAGGAAGGTTGAGAACCACTGTCCTAGATAGAGATTTTTTTTGGGGGGGGTACAGTCTCATTTTGTCGCTCTCAGTAGAGTGCCATGGCATCATAACTCACAGTAACCTCAAACTCTTGGGCTCAAGGGATCCTCTTGCTTCAGCCTCCCAAGTTGCTGGGACCACAGGTGCTTTCCAAATGCCCGGCTTCTTTTTTAAGAAATGAGGTCTTGCTCTGGTTCAGGCTGGTCTCAAACTTGTGGGCTCAGGCAATAAACCCTCCTTGGCCTCCCAGAGTTTTAGGATTATAGGTATGAACCCTTAGATTGAGTTCTGAAAACATTTTTTAAGAGAAGCCAAGAAAAGAAAGTGAGGTCAACATAAATATATATATAAAATATACAATAGGCTACTGTCACATACACTGAATACTGTTTAAATAATTTCAGAATCTTTTGTCCCACTGTACATTTTAAAGAATTTGTTTCTTTTTTTTTTTTTCTTTTTGCACGGTTTTTGGCCAGGGCTGGGTTTGAACCTATTACCTCCAGCATATGGGGCCGGTGTCCTACTCCTTTGAGCCACAGGTGCCACCCAAGAATTTGTTTCTTTAACCAGTAGCCTCTCTACCTCACAATGAAGAAAAAAAAATTGTTTAAGATTTGTTAAAATAGGCTCGGCACCTGTGGCTCAGCGGGCTAAGGCGCCAGCCACATACACCTGTACTGGTGGGTTAGAATCCAACCCAGGCCTGCCAAAACAACAATGACGGCTGCAGCCAAAAAATGGCCGGGCATTGTCGCGGGCGCCTGTGGTCCCAGCTACTTGGGAGGCGGAGGCAGGAGACTCGCTTGAGCTCAGGAATTGGAGGTTGCTGTGAGCTGTGATGTCACAGCACTCTATCCAGGGTGACAGCTTGAGGCTCTGTCTCAAAAAAAAAAAAAAAGAAAAGAAAAGATTTGCTAAAATAAACACAACCTTCCCACCAAAACAAAACAAGAAAACTGAAGAAATCATTCAAAAGAGGAAAATTCTCAGGGCCTTCAAATAATAGCTTTTATAGTTGAGCTTCTTAATTAAGTTATTTAAGCTATTTTTAAAAGAATTTCTTTTACTATTTAAGCAATGACTAATTTTGGAAAATAGCATTTGAGAAATTCTCATTATGTGCTAGAGGCAGGTTGAGAGGAAAGGTTAGCAGAGACTGACAGTAATCTGAAATTGACCTATATTTCTGTCACTGTGGGAGTGCATTTGGGTAATCAGTATAGGTGCTGTTCTAAACGACATGCCACTTGAGTAATAATAAATTAAGAATTTAGCATGTAAAATCTAGAGAAGAGAGTGGGTGGAAAATAAATCATTTTATTTTATTTATTGTGACAGAGTCTCACATTGTCGCTCTCAATAGAGTGTCATGGCATCATAGCATACAGAAACCTCAAACTCTTGGGCTCAAGTGATTCTCTTGCCTCACCCTCCCAAGTAGCTGGGACTACAGGCACCCACCACAATGCCACCTATTTTTTGTTGCAGTTGTCATTGTTGTTTAGCTGACCCGGGCTGGTGTGAAGTGCTGGGAATAAAACCTGCAAAAGGCTTAAGGAGGCAAAATGCATATTTTTATCTAAAAGGTTCAGGGACCTAATCTATTTGCTCTGATTTGCACCATGGTATAACTACTGGTCTTTAGAGACAAATCCCCTGGCCATGATGATAGGATTAAAAGGCAGTTATTAGAACTGAAGAAGGGTGGGGAAAATCTAGTAAAACTCATAACAAACAATAAAGCACTTCAAAGCTTGGTGCTATTCCAGGGAAGTACAGGCCACCAACAAAAGCACTGATGTCAGGTTTAATAGACTTTGATCAAAGGGCAGCTCTGGTAGGAGCCATTACCACCACATGTCATTCAGCTTTCATTCCTAACAGAATTAATAAGCCTGGTGATTGGGACATCATGGTGGTCTCCTGTACCATAGACGTTTGAGGACTGGAGCTGGAACTAAAGAGCCCTTGCTAACATTTGTAATCAAGCCAAAAAGAATCTGTTTTCAAAGGATGTGGAGTGACAGAAGTAGGGTTTTAATCCTCTAACTAAAGGAATGGATTTAAATTATCGTAAAAAAGAAATGCCTAACTTTTTGTCAGATTCTCTGAAATGTTCCTTCTCCTGTAGTTGAATAAAATAGACAGTGATCTACTCTGCAGGCACAGAGAAGAGAAACAAAATAAACAAAACACCACTCTGGTTAAAAAAAGCCCAAATTGGCAAAACAGAAAATGTTACTTTTTGTTAATAATGACATCAAAAATAGCACATGCAAATGTCTCTTCCAATAAGGACAATTGAAATCTATAGCAAAATATTATGTAATATAATGTACAGATCACTAGAATGTAACCCACAGGGTTAAACTCATTAGCCAGTATCTAGTATGTACCTATGTGCCATAATTTTTTTTTTTAGGCTTTTGGCCTGACTTTCACATGCTTCTTGGACATCAACTGAGATTCAGGACACTGCAAAGTCACAATGTCCTGAGTGAACTCCTCACCTGTTCTTAAGCCAGCACCTTCTCCCACCCTCACAATCTCTTGGAGCACACTGCTTACCCAAATTAACCATAAGGTCCTCTGCTTGGAACCTCCAGTTTTAGACTAACCTGGATCTCTTGCCACTCCTTCAGTTTTCCTCTCTTTATCTACCTGAATGCCTTTGGCTGTGGTGTTTCTCTGAAATGCTTGCTTCTATCACTTCTACTCTTTTTTTTTTTTTTAAGAGACAGAGTTTCACTTTATTGCCCTTGGTAGAGTGCTGTTGTGTCACAGCTCACAGCAACCTCCGGCTCTTGGGCTTAGTTGATTCTCTTGCCTCAGTCTCCCAAGTAGCTGGGTCTATAGGTGCCCGCCACAATGCCTGGCTATTTGCTTGTTGCAGTTATCATTGTCGTTTAGCTGTCCTGGGCCAGGCTCAAACTTTCCATGTTCGGTGCATGTGGCTGGCGCTGTAACTACTGTGCTACCTGCGCTGTGACAACTTCTACTCTTTTTGCACACAGGATTCTACCCAGGTCTAATTTTGATTATTCTACCTCTGAAATTTTTTCTTCTCTATTAGCACTATCACTGTTAATGATTCAGGGCAGGTGCAGTGCCTCAAATTCCCCGTGGATATCCTTGACAAAGAAGCTTTATACATACTAATAAAGAATAATAATAGGCTGGCACCGTGGCTCACGCCTGTAATCCTAGCACTTTAGGAGGCCGAGGAGGGTAGATTGCTTGCTCACGAGTCAAGACTGGCCAGAGCAAAAAGTGAGATCCCATCTCTACTAAAAATAGAAAAAAACTGAGGCAAGAGGATTCCTTGATCCCAAGAGTTGGAAGTTGCTGTGAGCTATGATGACGCAACTCTACCCAGAGTGACAGCTTAAGACTCTGTCTCCAAAAAATAAAATAAAATAAAATAATAATAATAATACAATAGTAGACCTGTGAGTGTCTGATAGTTCTGAAGTAAAATTTTGGCAAAAGGTTTATTAAAGAATCCAGCTAGAACCCAAGGCCAAAATAGAACTTCCTACTTCACACCAGAAATCTAGCACCAGAGCAGGGAGCAGAGCCTGCCAAGTCAGGCTCCTTCCCTCTGCTCAAGGTACAGAAGGAAGCACAGAAGAGGTATGCCTATGGGGAGAACAGTAACCCACCCACCTCCCACCTTAAACTGGTCCAACCAAGTGCTCAGGCTCTGAAAAATCAGTAGAAGAAAGCCCGGAGAGGGAATGGAGAGACAGAGATCCCCTGAAACTGGGAGGGTAGGCAGAATTACAGACATGCATTACTTAATGCTGGAGATATGTACTGAAAAATATATCATGCATTGTTAAGTGATTTTGTCCTGTGAACATCATAGAGAGTACTTACATAGTCCTAAATGGTGTACCTAACACACACCAAGGCTATATGGTATAGCCTACTGAGCATAGGCTACAAATCTGGACACACATGTTACCGTACTAAATACCACAGGCAACTGTAACACAATGGTTAAGTATTTGTATATCTAAACATAACCAAACACAGAAAAGGTAATGAGCTATAATGTTATGACAAGTACAATGTCACTAAGCAATAGGACTTTTCAACTCTATTATAATCCTATTGGACTACCATGGCGTATGTGGTCCATAGTTGACTGAAATGCCATTATATAGTGTATGATGATAACTTGTTTCTCAAATATCACTGCCTCCAAGACTTGTCTCATCTCCCCCTAATTCTTTTCCCACATTATAGCTAGAATTATCTTTTCAAAATAGAAATCTGATCACATCATTCATCTGCTTAAAAATTTCTGATGATACTACATACACACTTTCAGAATAAAGTCATACTTCTAGGCATGGCATGTGTGAGCTCCTCTTCAATTCTAGTTAGTGCCAAAGTTTTAGGCTTTTCCTCCTTCAATTCACTTCTTGTATACTTCAAGCCCACAAATTGTAATAGACTTCCTATTCCCAGAACAACAGGTATCTGTTCATATTACTGTGCTTTTAGGCCTGCTTTTGGTGTTCCCTCTGCCTAAAATAGAATAGGACCGACAGTCTTTGAACTTATCCTTCAAAATCCAACTCGGAAGGCTCGGCGCCTGTGGCTCAACGGGCTAAGGCGCCAGCCACGTACACCTGAGCTGGCGGGTTCGAATCCAGCCCCAGGGCCCACCAAACAACAATGACGGCTGCAACCAAAAAATGGCCGGGCGTTGTGGCGGGTGCCTGTAGTCCCAGCTACTTGGGAGGCAGAGGCAAGAGACTCGCTTGAGCCAGGAATTGGAGGTTGCTGTGAGCTGTGATGCCACAGCACTCTACCCAGGGTGACAGCTTGAGGCTCTGTCTCAACAACAACAACAAAAAAATCCAACTCGGAAATTTTCTAAAGGAAACTTTTCAAATGCCCCAGGTAGTTATTCATGCATTTATTCTGTCCTGTGCCCCCAGAGCCTGGTATATACATATACATATACACCCATACATATTTAATATTCATTAGCCCCGAGAAACCAACTTTTAGCATATTCAGAAACAAGATTCTGGACAAGAGAGATTTAGACTTCATGAATGCCATAGTTTCTGATTAGGGGTAAAAAAGGGGGCTTCAGAAGAATGAGAAGCAAAGTCTGGCCAGGCACTGTGGCTCATCCCTGCAATCCTAGCATTCTGGGAGGCCGAGGTGTGTGGATTGCTTGAGCTCACAAGTTCAAGACCAGTCTGAGCAAAAGCAAGACCCCATCTCTAACCATTTTTTTTTTGTAGAGACAGAGTCTTACTTTATCACTCTGGGTAGAGTGTTGTGGCGTCATACAGCACACAGCAACCTTCAACTCCTAGGCTTAGGCAATTCTCTTGCCTCAGCCTCCTGAGTAGCTGGGACTATAGGCACCTGCCACAATGCCCGGCTATTTTTTTTTTTTTTTTGCAGTTCGGCTGGGGCTGGGTTTGAACCTGCCACCCTTGGTATATGGAGCTGGTGCCCAACTTGCTGAGCCACAGGTGCTGCCTAAGACCCCACCTCTAAAAAATAGCCAGGCATTGTGGCGGGTGCTTGTAGTCCCAGCTACTTGGGAGGCTGAGGCAAATGAATAGCTGAGCCCAAGAGTTTGAGGTTGCTGTCAGTTATGATGCCAGGGCACTCTACCCAGGGTGACAAAGTAAAACTCTGTTTCAAAAAAAAAAGAGTGGGGGGGGGCTCGGTGCCCGTAGTAGTGGTTATGGTACCAGACACATACACTGAGGTTGGCATGCTTGAACCTGGCTGGGGCCAGTTAAACAATGACAACTGCAACAACAAAAAAATAGCCAGGCATTGTGGTGGGAGGCTGTAGTCCCAGCTATTTGGGAGGCTAAGGCAAGAGGATCGCTTAAGCCCAAGAGTTTGAGGTTGCTGTGAGCTGTGATGCTATGGCATTCTACCCAGGGCGACACCTTAAGACTTTGTCTCAAAAAAATAAAAAAGATGGCTCAGCGCCTGTGGCTCAATGGGCTAAGGTGTCAGCCACGTACACCTGAGCTGGCGGGTTCGAATCCAGGCCAGGCCCGCCAAACAACAATGACGGCTGCAACCAAAAAAAAAAATGGCCGGGCGCTGTGGTGGGTGCCGTGGTCCCAGGTACTTGGGAGGCAGAGGCAGGAGACGCGCTTGAGCCCAGGAATTGGAGGTTGCTGTGAGCTGTGATGCCATAGTGCTCTATCCAGGGTGATAGCTTGAGGCTCTGTCTCAAAAATAAATAAATAAATAAATAAAAATAAAAAAGAAAAGATGTGATTCTAAAGAGCAGCAGGGGACAAAGAAGGCAGGAGATACTAAAACTAATATAAAAATTTTGTCTAAGAAAATTGTTTCTCATTCTTCTACTCTTCTTCTTTCTAATGAAATCCCATGATAATCATACTAATATTTGGCTCTAGGTCAATTCACAAAAAAACAATTTGCCAAAAGTCCATATGTTAAGTGCCTTATTTGCTCAGTAAACAATATGGTTAGAAGTCAGTGTCACCTGAAATCCAGTTCACTGAAGCTCAATTTTTTGAAATTTACCAAAAGCATGGTTTTCTAAAACTCATTTATAACCTTTACGGCATTTTAAATATGATGGATTGGCAGAAGTAAGAAGACTATGGGGAACAAGGGAGCCAGGCTGCTAGGGCCTCCTGACACTTCCTATCCTAAGTTTATCTCCCTTGCCCTTCAGGCTCACTTTCTTCTCAGGGATATCCCCCCTGGGGAGCACAGGCTAAGCTGAGTCATGTGCTAACACACATAATCTGTTCTTCACAGTGGAACACCTCTCTTCTTTGCTCCAGTTCCCTCCAGCTGCAGCAGCAGGGAGCTGGGACAGAGATGAAATGAACATTCCTTAAAATGCTGACTCCACAGAAATATCCACAAGCTGTTAAAAACCACCCAATTAGACCTGTTACAAACTTTTTAGTTAAACAAATTTTTGATGATAAAAGGCAAGTTTGGTTAATTTGGTAGTTTAGTTGACAAAATTGGAGGTGCCCTAAAAATACTAAATATCGGAAATGGTTTTTTTAAAGGCTTTTTAAAAAATAGGATCAGAAAGAAATCAGTATAAATAGAAAAATTGCCATAGGAAATGCTGAAATTCTGATAACATTCACAAGAAAAATGCGTTGATTAGTAGACTAAATTTCCTTAGGACCTTTCAACAAATCAAACATTTCTTAAGATGCCTGAGGCAGGAGGGTGTAAAAAGAGTGGTGAGAGGGTATACCCACCTAAAGTCAATTGAAGCACATTTCACTTTCTGGCCAAGAAATACAAACACATACCATCAAAGGAGAAGAAAGCAAAATAAACAAAAGGATCCCTACATTCTAAGATTATGATTTCTTTTTTTTTTGAGACAGAGTCTCACTTTGTTGCCCTCAGTAGAGTGTGTGACATCACAGCTCACAGAAACCTCAAATTCTTGGGCTTAAGATTACCATTTCTGTCAAACTGCATGTATATACAGACACATACTGGTGAATCTGCGAGATAACACTAACACAGGAAAGACACACATGTAATTCAAGAACATAAGATTTTGTACAGCTGAATTATTTTAATGTTGTACACAGATTTATATTTTTCTTCAGATAAAATTTTATTTTATTTTATTTATCTATTTTTTGTAGAAACAGATTTTTACTTTATCACCCTCGTTAGAGTGTTGTGGTGTTACACAGCTCACAGCAACCTCCAACTCCTGGGCTTAGGCTATTGTCTGGCCTCAGCCTCCCGAGTAGCTGGGACTATAGGCACCCGCCACAATGCCTAGCTATTTTTCTGTTTTTGCAGTTCAGCCGAGGCTGGGTTTGAACCCACCACCTTCGGTATATGGGGCTGGCACCCTACTTGATGAGCCACAGGAGCCGCCCACAGATAAAATTTTAAAAACAATAAACATGTACAGAGAATGGAGAACGTATTTCAGATTTTTAAAAGCTATCTTAGAAATGAACTTGTAAACATTTAATAGATGGGGAATTTTACAAAAAGAACAGTCACAAGTCACTGTTTTATTTATATATTTTTTACACTTATTTTTACTTATTTATTTTTGAAACAGAGTCTCACTCTGTTACCCTGGGTAGAGTGTTATGGCCTCATTCTAACATATAGCAACCTCAATCTCTTGGAATCAGGGATCCTCTTGCCTTAGCCTCCTGAGTAGCTAGGACTACATGTGGCTGCCAGACACCTGACTAGCATTTTTTGTTTGTTTGTTTTGAGACAGAGCCTCACTCTGTCACCTTTGATAGAGTGCCATGGCATCAGAGGTCATAGCAACCTCAAACTCTTGGGTTCAAGTGATTCTATTGCTTCAGCTACTCCAGTAGCTGGGACTACAGGCACCTGACACAATGCTCAGCTATTTTTAGAGACAGGGGTCTCACCCTGGCTCAGGCTGATCTTGAACTTGTGAGCTCAAGTGATACTCTTACCTTTACTTCCCTAACTGCTAGGATTATAGGCATGAGCCACTGCACCCTGCCTGTACATGTGTGTATATATATATATACACACACACACACTTTTTTTTTTTTTTTTGAGACAGTCTCACTATGTTGCCCTCGGTAGAGTCCCATGGTATCACAGCTCACAGCAACCTCAAACTCTTGGACTTAAGTGATCCTCTTGACTCAGCCTCCTAAGTAGCTGAGACTATGGGTACCTGCCACAATGCCTGGTTATTTTTGTTGTTGTTGTCATTGTTGTTTGGCAGCCCCAGGCTGGGTTCGAACTCACCAGCTCTGGTGTATGTGGCTTGTGCCCTGGCCGCTGAGCTACAGGTGCTGAGCCAATTTTTTTTTTTTTTTTTTTTTGAGACAGAGTCTCACTTTGTTGCCCTTAGTACAGTGTATCACAGCTTACAGCAACCTCAAACTCTTGGGCTCAAGAGATTCTTTTGTCTTAACCCCCAAGTAGCTGAGACTACAGAAACCTGTTGCAATGCCAGATATTTTAAAGATGGAGTGTCATTCTTGCTCAGGCTGGTCTCGAACCTGTCAGCTCAGGCAAACCACTCACCTGGGCCTCCCAAAGTGCTATGATTACAGGCGTGAGCCACTGTACCCAGCTTATTAATGTTAATTTTTGGTCCTAAGAGACTTTTCATGTTTATGTGAAGTCTCCTTTCCACAGCATAAATAATTGAGAGTTGCTATTTAAAACAATATGATAAAGTTAGTTTCTTACGTGAGTGAACAAAGCTTCCCTCCTTAGTTCTTCAGAACTGTCAGTTGGAGTCCAAGCTTCAGCAAACTGTAGGAAATCCCATTTTTCTTTATCACCTTCCTCAGCCTGAATTTTTTCCTTCCTACCATTTAATGTGCTTCCTGTAACCTGAGCCTGTAAGATGAAAAGCACATGAATTTTAACAATAGTTTATCACAGCTGACATTCATAAGTAGTAACTTGATTTTGCATTTAAATCACAATGTATCCACAAAGAAAATGTCATTGTTTTATATATAAACGGTCTTAGTCCATTTCCTGTTGTTTATAACAGAATACCTGACTGTAATTTATAAAGAAAAATAATTTTACTGTTACAGAGACTGAGAAGTTAAGGTAACGGGGACTAATCTGCTGAGGGCCTTATTGCTGGTGGGGACTCTGAGCAGTCTGGAGGTGGTGGAGGGCATTCACATGGTGAGGCAGCTGAGCATGCTAGCTCAGATCTCTTCTTATTATTATTCTTTTTTTTTTGAGACAGAATTTCACTCAATTACCCTGGTGTTGAGTGCTATAGCATCATAGCTCACAGCAACCTCAAATTTTTGGGCTCAAGTGATTCTCTTGCCTCAGCCTCCCAAGTAGCTGGGACTACAGGTGCCCACCATAACACTCAAGCAATCCACAAGCCTCAGCCTCCTAGAGTGCTAGGATTACAGGCATGAGCCACTGCATCTGCCCTCTGCTTCTTATAAAGCCCTCAGTCCCACTCACATGAGAACCCATTAATCCATTAATCCACACATGGATTTAACCCATTCATGAAGGCAGAGTCTATATGAACCAATCACCACTTAGAGACCCACCTCTCAAAACTGCCATAATTGGTGATTAAGTTTTAACCTGAGTTTCAGAGGGGAAAATAATTTGAATTATAGAAATAATTATTCAAAATTACAACCAAATTACCAACTCAATGATTCCTATGCTTATTGAAAAACAGGTCGAACTAGAGACAGTATACTATTTGCTTTTCTCATAAAAACTTATATTTAATATTTATAAGGCTTGAAATGTAACCTACCAATGACTGGCAATTTTGAATATCTATACTCCATACTTACCAAACCATTGCAATTCAATGCATTTTTGTGTCCTCTCAAATTTCATAATGTTTAAAACCTAACTCCTAACGTGATGGTGTTGGGGGTGGGGCCTTTGGGAGGTGATTAGATCATGAAGGTAGACCTCGTAAATGGGATTAAAGTCTATAAAAAGGGCCCCCAAAAGCTCTATACCCCTCTTTCTACCATATGAAAATACAAGAAAAGGTCAGCAGACAACAACCCAGAAAAGGGCTCTCATCAGAACTCAACTGGACTGGCACCCTAATTTTGAACTTCTATCCTACAGAAGTGTGAGAAATATGGCTCTGCGCCTGTTGCACAGTGGTTAGGGCCCTGGCCACATGCAGTGAGTTTGGTGGGTTATAAACTAGCCCAGGCCAGCTAAACAACAATGACAATGACAATGGCAACAAAAAAATAGCCGGGCAGGGCGGCGCCTGTGGCTCAAGGAGTAGGGTACCAGCCCCACATATAGGGTGTGGTGGGTTCATGCCTGGCCTGGTCAAAAACTGCAAAAAAAAAAAAAAAATAGCTGGGCATTGTGGGGGTGCCTTATAGTTCCAGCTACCTAGGAGTACTTGGGAAGCTGAGGCAAGAAAATCGCATAAGCCCAAGAGTTGGAGGTTGTTGTGAGCTGTGATGCCCTGGCACCCTACCAAGAGCAACATAGCAACACTGTCTCAAAGAAAGAAAGAAAGAAAGAAAGAAGTGTGAGAAATAAATTTCAATTGTAAAGTAGCCCAATATGATTAACACAGAAATTGGTGCCAAGAAGTGGGTAGTAACAAATACCTAAAAATGTAGTTAAGTGTTTTGGAATTAGGTAATAAGTAGAGGCTGGGAAAAAGTTATGAAATGCATACTAGAAAAAGCCTCGTAGGTATACTGTGAATAGAATTTTAAAGGCAATTCTTGTGAGAATTCAGAAATTAAAGAAGAGAGCTATAGAGAAAGCTATGTTTCTTAGAGAATAGCTACATAATCATTAACAGAATATTGGTAGAAATATGGATGGTGAAAGTCATTCTGAAAAGGTCTCTAATGGGTGGCACCTGTGGCTCAGCGAGTAGGGTGCCAGCCCCACGTACTGAGGGTGGTGGGTTTGAACCTGGCCCTGGCCAAACTGCAACAACAACAAAAAATAGCCAGGCATTGTGGCAGGCACCTGTAGTTCTAGCTACTTGAGGCAAGAGAATTGCCTAAGCCCAAGAGCTGGAGGCTGCTGTGAGCTGTGACACCACAGCACTCTACCGAGGGTGATAAAGTAAAACTCTGTCTCTTAAAAAAAAAGAAAAAGTCTCTGATGGAAATGAGGAACATGGTATTGGAAGCCAGAAGAAAGGCCATCCTTGTTATAAAATAGCAAAGAATTTGCCCAATTGCATTTATGTTCTAGTGTTTTGTGGAAGATAACACTTGTGAACAATAAAATTGGATATTTAGCTGAGAGTTTTCTAAGAAAATTGTTGAAGGAACAGCTTGGTTCCTCCTGACTACTTATAGCAAAGCAAAAGAGAGAAATGACTTGAAAGCACAATTATTAAGCAAAAGGCAACCAGATCTCAAAGTTTTGGAAAACTCTCAGCCTGTTTATTGCAAAAAATAAGAGTGATTATTAGAGAACACTAAGGGTGTGGCCAAGTGATTGTGTGGATGTGATCTGCAGACTTAATCAGCCATCTTAACAAAAGCCGGGAATAGAGATGGACTAAGCTCTGCCCTAGGTCCAGATTGCACAGGCCTGGGGGTGGGAGGAAGATCTGCTTCCATCTCAATTTCAAAGAATATGCTGAATGCCCAGTGGAGCTCTTGATGTGGGGCCAACAAGGGGAGCCTTGAATTGCAATCCCTACTCCCACAGGAAGGCACACCTTGGGTGGAGCCACCAAAGAGAGTCAGTCTAGGCAGTATCCTGCCAAACTACGGGGGTGATACTGCAACCTAAACTAAGACAGAAATCTTCTAATCCATTGTCAAGTCCTTTCTATAAATATCTCTCAAGGTCGAGGAGAAGAAGAGATAGTAGAGAGAACACAGGAAGCTACATTATTTCCACATTTTCTATAGTCTGGATATAGGTACTTGGTCCACATTACTTGGGAACACAAGAATCCTTCTGGGAAGGGTTTGTTCTTAGGTTACAAAAATGATTTGGGGCTTGAAACAAGAAACATATTTCTTTGCTAGCTGACCCAAATCCTTCTATCCTCTGAAGTAGTAGAAGGGATGAGAAGATAATAGGAATGCATGGAAATTCATGCCTCTGGGCCCCGAGCCCTCAATCAGGCCAGGCCCCTGCCCACGCTACCTTCCCTCTATGGGGCCCTGCAGCAATTCCTGCCCGGGACCCCTGGAGGCACCCTCTTGGCCCCCCAAGAGGAGGAAGAAGAGATACCTGCGGTATGAAAAACCTCCCTCCACCTACTCAGCCATGATTTGCCTTGGTGATTCAGGCCACACCCTCCTGCAGGCTGAAGCTGGCCCAGATCATCCGTCAGGTCCAGGCAGTGTTTCTCTTCTTCAGGGACAACTATGGGGGCTGGAAAGACTCCATAAGGCATAACCTCTCTTCCAACCGATGCTTCCTCAAGGTACCCAAAGACCCAGCAAAGCCCCAGGCCAAGGGCAACTTCTGGGCTGTGGAGGTGAGCCTGATTCCCGCAGAGGCACTGCGGTTACAGAACATGGCCCTGTGCAGGCACTGGCAGAACGGGGGCACACATGGAGCCTTCGCAAAACACCTGGGTCCCTAAGTGCTTCACGGTCAACCCTACCAGCTATCTGGTTCCCTGCCTCCCTGCAAAGGCTTCAGCATCATATCCCTGCTAGGAACCCTGGGGAGGGGGCATCCCTCAGGCCCAGGCTGGTACCACAGAGCAGCACAGCCCTGGGGGGCACAAGGAATAGCAGGGAGGAGGCAGTACCTACTCTTCCCCTGTCCTCCTCTGAAAGGCCCCTGTGGCCCCTCTGTCCCTTCCCAGGGCCTGTGACAGTGGAGGGGGAGACTTCCCCCAAGGGAGCCATTGGTGCCACAATCCTCTCCCCAGAGCCCAGAGCCTGGCCCCTCCACTTAATGCACAATACAACAGCCCTAGGGGGGCTATTCAGTGGGGGACACAAGCCCTCCCTTTGGGGACAGCTGCCCACCTCCTATTTGCCCATCTATGCCCCCAATGTGGTTGTCCCCTTGGCACCACGACCACCCAGCTCCTGTCCCAGGTACCCATCTTCCACCAGCCCAGCCTACTGGAGGGTGGCCCCTGAAACTGCACTGGCCCCAAGGCTGCTCTGGGATCTAGATGCCTTCTTCCAAGGGGTGCCTCCCAATATGGCTGCCCTCACCCCCAGCTGGCTGCTCTCCTGGCACAACCTGTGAGGCTCCTGCAGCAGGGTGGCTGCTCCGTCCCACTCACCAGGTCACTGATGGGAACCAAGGCCAGGAGAGTGACTTTGGCCATAGCAGTCTCAAAACACCAGGTACTAGCCTTGCTGGGAGTCCGCAATGTTTATTGGACTACTCCACAGGTGGTACAGCCCAGTTGTCACTCAGGCCTCTGCCTCAGCACTGGAGAAACAGGGAGCAGGGCTCAGCCTAGACGCCTGGAACAGTCCTTCCTGGCCCCACCTTCTCAGGCCATCCCCCATCCATCCACCTATCCCTCTCCCTATACCTCCCTTCCCTGACTTCCGGCTGAGGGAGGGAGAGCCTAACTGGGGTCCAGCTTGAAGTCCTATCTTCTCTCAACTGTCTGGGAAGGAGGTAGCACCTTTTTTGGGGAAAGGGGTTAGGGAATAAAGACATGGTGAGGGGAAACAGATAACAGTAAAGGAATTTGCAACATTAAAAAAAAAAAGAAATACATGGCTCTCTTTATTATAGAGGACAGTAGGTAGGGTACTATTAATTGAAGACTTTTCTGAACTTGGTCTCTATTATCATTATTATTTTGGTGTACTTATGCTTGCTTTGCCTGAAAACACTAAAAGTCAGCCTCTTAACTCATATAGGCTTAGTATCATAACAAATAAGTTGCTAACTTGGTTTAAATTCGCTTTACCTTGCGATTCAACATTCCCCACATCAGGGTGTCTAGAGTCCCATTTGCAATGAGGTAGTGAATATTCACAGAACTGCACTGTCCAATTCGGTGGGCACGATCCTCTGCCTGCTTTATATGTCCAGGGTCCCAATACAACTCAGCAAATACAACATGACTTGCGGCAGTAAATGTTAATCCCTAAGTAAAATAAAGCAAAGAAACTGAGATGCAAATAAACTGAGAATATACCATAGAGCTATATATATGTTAAAAGGTAAAGAGAACACTGAAGGGCTTAAAAACAAATTAGTCATTCATTTTAGGCAAAATTAAGAAGATTTAATTCATGAAAGGCAAATGAAGACTACTTAATGCAAGACAGCTGGATGAACTACAAAAAATACAGATAAAAGGTATTTCAGTATTTCAAAAGTCAGCTTGATAGATATATATAAACTAAATCATTTTTTTCCCTCTGATGAAGACTAGATTCACATTACCCATGGAAAATCTAATAAAATAGATTACAAATGAGAATATAATTTCTAACACATGGTATCCATAGCAACTGGGCAGAGAATATTGACATCCTTTTCATATAATTCATTTGCCATGCTATAAAACAAGAAAATCATGTTTCTGGTTATACTCTTTTTTTCCTGTAAAATTTCTCTTATTGTATCACAAAGACCCTGAAGTTTACTGCCTTATATCTCAATACATTTATATAATCCAAATACATTTTTTTGTTCAATTGCATTTTCATGAGTTTGAAATAGTGACATAAAAATATTAACTGTCTTTTTTTTTTTTTTTTTTTTTTGAGACAGAGCCTCAAGCTGTCGCCCTGGGTAGAGTGCTGTGGCATCAGAGCTCACAGCAACCTCCAATTCCTGGGCTCAAGCGAGTCTCTTGCCTCCGCCTCCCAAGTAGCTGGGACTACAG
>CAUYON010041688.1:0-30073 GCA_963573935.1 Arctocebus calabarensis | reverse complement strand
CTAGTAGGGGAAGGAGGTCCGGTTTTTAGAGGGTCTCTCCCGTGGGGTAGAGTGGGAGGACATCTGAGTTCTGCTCACTTGTTTGTATGGAGGTATGGCGTATACTGCAAGCTGCTCTCATGGGGGAGGGGATTCCCATCCACTTGGTGATGTGCTCTGTACCTTTTATTTGTATCCTTGGGGTCGCAGGTCGCTCCAGCAGGGTTGATGTGCATTCTTCGACCTTTTGGCTCAGTTCCAAACCGTTGGCTTTCTTGCTAAATTTCTGTCCTTTAACTCTCCTTCTGGACGGGAGCATCTGCACAAAGCTGGCTACAGACCGCCATCTTGGCTCCTCCCTCCCCCAAGCAAGCATCTTATTTGAACACCTATAGGCATTGTTGGCAGTTAAAAGATTAAAGGCCCAAGAATAGGCAGAACCTTTCTGGGGAGAAGAGCAGGGAGGAGACACTTTTCCTATCACATATCAAGGCTTGTCATGTTGTCTTAAGGATCAACCAATTGACTAATTCTCCAAATTCCCAGAAACAGATCCATGTACTTACGGAACTTTGGTTGATGACAGAGATAACATGTCAAATCATGGGTGAAAGGATAAAGTGATCTGGAAAAAATATAGTGTAGCTACCCATATAGAAACTATGACAGTGATCCCTACCTCACACCATATTTTGAAAATGAACTTAGGTGGATGAAGGAGTTGCATGTCAAAAATCTCTTAGAGGAACATATAAAGGAAAGGTCTTAAATGAGGCAGAAATATAAGTGTAAAAAAAGATTAACAGGTTTATGAACATTAAAATTAAAAATAAAAGCTTTTATTTTAAAATTGTGTACATTGAAAGGTTTTTAAACAGTGAGAACTCTTTAAGAAGTGAAAATACCAGTTACAAACTAGAAGAAAATATTAGTGGAACACACAACTGACAAAAGATTAGTGTCAAGAACATTGAAAGGGCCCCTACAAATCAAGAAGTGTACAAAACATCCTAATAGTTTAAAGGCAGAGGACAGGCAGGAATTTTATACAGAGGAGAATATATAGTCAGTAAACAGAAAAAGGGTATTCAGCCTCATTCATGGGAAAGGCAAACAGTGAGTAACATTTAACCTCCATTTGATTGGCAAAAATTGAAAAACCCTGACAAACCCTGGTGTCAGAAAAGAGGAGAATCATCAGGCTTCTTATGTGCTTACTTATCTTACTTTGTGAGACATTTTAGCAATATCTTCTAAACTTGTAAATTCACACAGTCTGGAGTGACTTCTTCCCCATATATACTCAAGAGAAACATTTTCATATGTCCAACAGCAAGAGATATATACAAAAATGTTGATAGTATTACTGCTTATAATAGCAACAACCTGGAAACACCCCCAAATTCCCATAAACAGGAGAATGAATGGTACACTGGTATTTTCATTCAGTGAATACATAAATCAAAACAGCTAGATAACGAAAATGTGTAAGAACATGGGTAGAGCTTAGCTGTACAGTGCTAAGTTTAAAAATCAAATCAGTAAGTTCCAAAAGATTACTTTGAGCATCTTATCATTTTTACTAAGTTAAAAGCAATGGGAATGTTTAAAAGACAAATTAGCAGAGTGGAGTTAAAAAAAAAATGACTCATCTCTAATGCAGTCTACAAGAAGCTCTCTTAAGTATCTCTTATTATCTCTATGATGTAGGTAGGTTGAAAGTCAACAGACTTTAACAGACATAAGCATTAATTTTAAAAATAAGAGTGGCAATATTATCATCACATAAGGTACTTCAGAGTAAAGCAAGTTACCATAGATGAAAAGAAACTCTACACAATGATAAAAGGGTCATAACTAAGATATGGCAATCCCAAGTGTGTGTTTACCAAGCAATAGAGCTTGAAATCACATGAGGTAAAACTTGATGGAACTAGAAGGAGTAATAGACAAATTCACAATTACAGTGGAGGACTTTGATGCCCCTCTCTCAGCAACTGATAAAACTACCTGATGGAAAATCATCTAAGATAGAGAAAAACCAAACAACTCCATCAACCAACAGGATGTCACAGATGTTATACTCTCAATCCCCCAAACAGAGTACCAATTCTTTTCAAATAAGAACAATTTACCAAGACAAATCATATTTTGAATCTAATCAAACCTCAAAAAATGTAAGAGAATTGAACTCACACAGAGTATGTCCTCTAATAATAACATAATCAAACTAGAAATCACATCCCCATAAGGTGTGTGAATGTTCAAGTTTAGAAGATAATGTGAAACTATCTTGAAAACATTCCAATATTCACACTTTCAGAAATGTTTCAAGTGTACTTCTAAATGCATTGGTCAAAGAGGAAAATCGCAAAGGAAATTTAAAACTACAAAATGTAAAAACAAAACTTATCAAAATTTGTGGGACACAGTCAAAGCAGTCCTGAGAGGGAAATTCATAGTATTAGAAAAAGTCTCAAATCAACCATTTAGGCTTCTATCTCAAGAAACTAGAAAAAGAAAAGCAAAATGAACCCAAACAAGCAGAAGAAAGGAAATAATAAAGATGGGGAAAAATCAATTAAATTGGAAGCCACAAAACAATAAAAAAAAAAAAAAGATGAAGCAAAAAGCTAATTCAACAGAGCAATAGAATTGATCAAATTCTAGCAAAACTGGCAAAGTAAAAAGAGAAAACACAAATTGCCCATATCAGTAATGAAACAAGGAACATCACTACAGTCCCTACAGCCATTAAAAAGATAGTAAGGGAATACTGTGTTCAATTCTGCACGAGTGAATTTGACAACTTAGACAAAATGGACCAATTCCTAACAACATGTATACACAAGGTGGAGTGCAGAAACCCCCAGAGGAACTGTGCTGTCAAAGAGAAAAAGATGGCTAGAATCATCCTGGGATGGGGCGGGGGCTCTAGCATTGAGAACAGGGAATAATTAGCCCTAAACGCAGGGAATAGTCAGCAGTTTATTTTCACAAAACCAAAAGAAAAAATTGTTTCCAGAGAGAGGATAGGATGAAAATAGGGCCTGAGGACAGGAGAGTGACTGTGACCTCCGTGTTTCACAGATAGGCATTGAAGGTGATCTTGACAGGGGAGTTCTTAGGGGGTGGTGTGGATGAGGCAGATTGGAGTGGGTTGAAGAGCAAACAGAAGGGGACAATGTAGATTCATCCCGTGTCCACAAGCCACCGAGAAAATTACCTAGGATGGGAATGGGTGGGCAGGAGCTCTGGTGGGTGATGGCTATTGAGAGAGGTTTAGTTGGTGATTTTATTATTATTAACGGTGGTTTTGAGAGTCATGGGTTTGTTTGGAATTTTCTGGGAATAGTGGGTCCTTCTAAAGATGCACCCACTGGCAAATGTTTTCATTTATCTGGACTTAAAATTAGCCAGCTGAAAATACCTAAAATCAAGGAATTATTTTTAAGTGTATTTACATTTCTACATGCATTTCTGATACCTAGAAGTTTGGAGGAAACAGTGTTGCCCTCAGGACTCTGAGCTAGACCTCTTGCTTTGTATGAGCACCCTGATTCTCTATCACCTTCCCATTTGCCATCAGCTCTGACAGGGGATCATGTAACTCTCTAAGCCAGCTTTTTAAACTCTCTTAGAGAGTTGGCTTGCCAATTTTTATAAGCATTTGTTTTTGTCACAGACATTAATGAATCAGTGGCATCTTTCTGGCATCTCCCATCACCTCTTGAACAGGACCTCTTGGTTAGCAGGTGTCTAATTTCATAGTTCTGCCCAGGGCAGGAAGCCTTGCATGGTAGCTAAGAATGAAGGCCAGAAGCAGTGACTCACGCCTGTAATCCTTGCACTTTGGGAGGCCGAGACAGGAGGATCCCTTGAGCTCTGGGGTTCAAGACTAGCCTGAGAAAGAGCTTTTCTATTTTTAGTAGAAAAATTAGCTGGGTGTTATAGAAGGCACCTATAGTCCCAACTACTGGGGAGGCTGAGGCAAGAGGATGCTTGGGTCCAATACTTTGAGTTTTCTATGATGCCATGGCACTCTACCCAGGGCAACAGAGTGAGACTCTGTCACAAAAGAAAATAAAAAAAGAATCAAGGCTCAGTCAGGGGTGTCCAACTTGCATCCCACAGGCCTTGGGTAGATTATGTAAAGACTTTTATGCTTATCTGTGGTGATGGATATCACAAAAATGATGCATAAACCTTTTTTTTTTTTAGCCTATCAGCTTTTTTAGCATTTGTGTATTTATTGTGTTGCCCAAGACCATTAACTCTTCTCCTTCCAATGTGTGGCAGAGAAGAAAAAAGGTTGGACGCCCCTGCCTGTGCCCAACTTCTGCTCCCCTGTGCCTGTGTGGGCTGTTCCTTACTGTCTGAGCTCAGCTTCCTCATCTGTAGGATGGGCTGGCAGCTGCCTCACAGGGTTGCTGGGAGGATCAATGATGGCATCCTTTGGTCACCGCCTGGGTGACCAAACTCACCAGTGGTTTGATGTGCAGCAAACCAAGTGACATTACAGCTCACGGAGAATCCAGGGAGGGAGCAGGCGCCTTTGGTCTAGTGATGCCTTTGCCCAAGAAACTAAATCTCATTTTCTTTTTCTCATCCTAAAAGAGCCACTGAACTTACATGCTATTGGTAAGGCGACCACGTCTGTGGCTTACCTAATGAAGAGATGGCTGTGAACTAGGCCTCTTTGCTAACGGACAAGCCGTAGTGAATCGCTAGCACCTGGCCACATCTTCATCTACCAGGGTCTTAAACCCTTAGATTTCTAGAGAGAAAGAAAAACTCCATTCTTGGGTGTGAAATGAGGCATTGCCTGGTTTGTTCTTTCCCCACATCTCCCTCCCTTTTTCCCTCTCTTTCTATTTCTCTCTATTTTTTTCTTTCTTTTGTTCACCAAAACTTGAAAGTCATGCAAAGTAACCAGCTTTTCAGTGCACTCAGTGTTAATAAGAGTATTTGTGACAACCCCTTTGTGAGGTGCCTCATTCCACTTTAGTTTCCTTTATTGTAAATATGGATTTTCTTATTGAGAGTTTGCTTAAAGCCACAATTAGCCTGTTTTGTTTTTAATTTTTCGAGATTGTTTTCTCTATTGCTCCAATTAGGATTTTAGATCTTGCATCCCTGTGCCCACTGCCTTTGCCCACTAAGCCTGGTCAGCATCCTGTTGACCACTTTTTGGCTCCAGCTCTTTAATCTGCAGGACTGAAGCACCTGGTGCACTGGCACATGCACCCAGCTGGATGCCCCTGGGACTGGGGGGGGATTCACCTTGAGGGGTGGGGTTAGCAGAGCTGGTTCTCTCCTCCAGCCCAGGACTGCCATTCTGGGTGCTCCCCTCATCCCCCTGCCTGACATATCACCTTTCTCAGAGAGTGAAGGTTCCAGCATTTAATCAGAGAAGAAAGGACTTCAACTCCGACCAACAATCACCAGCTGAAAGGAGAAAAAAACAACAAATGCCCAACAAAATACAAATAAATTTCTCTAAAAGTGCAGTCGTTGGGAAAAAGAAAAGGCGGTTTGTCAGGCTGACATCAGAGGAGTTGCACTCACCCTGACAAGCCGCAGAGTCTAATGTTTTATTCACCAGGCTTGAAAAATAACTTCCCAACGAGGGCCCCATAAATAAACCAATGTGATGAATATTACACGGAATAAAAACTGATAAAGCAAGGGCCCTAAACAGGAGCTGCTCAACAAGGTTAGGGAAGCACATGGTTCTCGTTTCCACTAATGCCAGGTGACAGGTTTGGCAGAGCCACCCCCAGGCTCACAGGAGACCAGGAGGGTCTGGGAGGAGGCCGGCCATCAAGGATACCCTCTTCCTTCAGCTCTGTGGGGCCAAAGGCAAAATTTTCCAAATGAATTCCATTTCTACTATCTCTTTGCACATCAGCATGTCACCCGTGTCTACTGAAGTGGATACTTCCATACGTTAAGGGCCGCGGGCTGCAAATCGTTCTTCCCGTAGCCCTGGCTGGGGGCTCTCAGGGAGCCTGGTTTATGAGGGCAGACAGACCCGCTGTACCTCTTGCCATTAAGGTGGTTAGCAAAGAGCGTGGAACTCAGAGCGGGATTGAGGGGCAAATTGCGGCCTGGGCTCTGCCGCCCACACATGTGCCAAGGGGCCGTGCCTGCTTCTCCCGGCAGAGGAATGGATCCTTGATGCTCTCTGAGGTGGGGAGCAAGGAGCTTCCACGTGCACAGCGGGTCATGGCCAGAGAAAAGCCCCATACTCCCCACTCAGCTCCTCACACCACCAGCAATGGCTGCCTGCTGACTCACATTCATTGCACATGAAGAGAGCAGGACTTGCTAGCAGATTTATTAATACAGGAAGATTTGGAGAGGGTGATTAATGCTGCAGAGTCCAAGGAAATAAAAAAGAAAGTCACAGAAAAAAGTCTGCTGCTTATGTGTGAACTTTTACTTGGATGTTTCTATGCACGCGTGCATATACCATGCATGCAAACCTGTGCCTGCATTCCTGTGTGCTCCATGGTACGTGCACCATGCATGCGAATCTGTGCCTGCATTCCTGTGTGCTCAATGGTACGTGCACCATGCTTGTGAATCCGTACCTGCATTCCTGTGTGCTGGATGATACATGCACCATGCATGCAAATCCATGCCTGCATTCCTGTGTGCTCGGTGGTGCATGCACCATGCATTTGTGCACACCTACATTCCATGTGTATATATGTCTATGCACACACAAGATGGCACACAAGCCCACAGAGATACTTTTAATCCTTCTTGAAATGACTTTGTTGGGGAACCAAATGCCCAAACCCAGAGGCTGCAATTACACCAGTTTGAGTCCCAAGCCTGCCTTGCAGGTGTGACTGCGTCTCTGGTGCTCCAACACTGAGCTGAACTCAACGTTCCCCCACTTTGAAAGGTTTTCAAATAGGAAGTGCTAATGTTTAGGGCGCCACTCCCATTCAGATATTGCAGTTGTTTATAAATGCACCCTTCCCAGCCCTTTCCAGCTTGCTGACTCTGAGGAATTTGTTTTCATGGTTAGCAACAGAATCCAGATGTTCATTACAGATGTTCTTGTCTTTCTTTTTCTTACTTATTTTTTCATCCATCAAATAAAGTCAGGCTGTTGCAGAAAACTGTAAGTGCTTGCGTCTCCAGGTTTCTGAGTGCCAGGCCCGTGTCATGAAACTACCGATAATTATACCCTCACCAACAAGCAGGGTGCCTCTAATCACCCCGGATTGTGTCATTTTCCAGACACATCAGGATGTGCAGTGAAGACACCCTGCCCATTTGGCTGGGAGGCGCGAGGGGAGACCTACTCCATCTTTACGCAGACTCTAAACATCTCAGTAGTCGGAGCAGTTCAGGCTCTGGCCTAGTGAGACCTGTCCTCTGCAGAAAGGAAGGAATGGAAGGTTTCATTTCTGTCCTCTGGTGGAGGACAGGTGCTTGCCGCCTGCTCAGACTTTACCATTGTCAGGATGAAGGAGGCTGAGTGTGGAGAGAGTGGGTGTGTCACAGACAGGACTTGGCGGCACTGCCAGCCGTTGTCACTCATCACTACGTGGTGGCACATCAGCATTACCTGCTGGAAAGGCCCCCACACTCATTCCATCATCCCTCTCATCTTATGCAAACACACAAATGCATATGAATCAAAGAGGGGAAGACTGGGTGCCTCGTCCAAGGTGGCCCAAGTGTTAAGGCCCATGGCAGGGCCCAGCCTGGCTTCCGGATGGCACCTGCTATGCTGCTCTGGGCTTCAGCCCCCAGGACAACTCTTCTCAAAGTGGGTCCACCAGACCAGCAGCATCAGAATCATCCAGAAATTTGTTTAAAATGCAGGTTCCCAGGCCCCACCCCAGACATACTGAGTCAGAAGCCATGGGGGTGGGGCCCAGCAATCTGTGTTTTAAGGAGCCCTCCAAGTGAGCCTGAAGCCCCTGGGGAGGTAGAGGCAGCTCAGATGAGCATTTGCCTCTATGGCTTTTCAGAGGTGGCCGTGGGTATTTCCCACTTGGAGATCCCTGCTCCGAGTGGTGGCTTTCCAGACCTCAGTGTGACTCGGAATCTTGGCAGGCCTTGTCTAACAGATTGTCCCTCCCCAGAAATTCAGCTTCCACGGGTGTAGAGCACAGCCCTGAGTCTGAATTTCTGTAGAACCTTCCCCTTCCTTCCCACCTGCGATTCTGTCCCAGTCAATGGCCAGGCTTTTGAAAGGAGACTCCGGAGGAGCAAGGCGGGTTTTAGCCCTTCATTCACCTCCAGGGCTACAGAGAAAGGCCATGGTCGTGTGCAGAAAGCTTCCTCTGAGATTCAACGCTCCTGCTTCCTAGCCTTCCTTTCCCTCTATGGTCATTGAAGCATTTGGGGACATGGTAACAATTTGAATTCTGGAAAGGAAGGGGACCAGCATACTCATACATTCCACTCCTGGTGGTATGTCTTGAACGCTTAAGTGGGCAGAGTCTGCTGAGAACTGGAGCAGGTGGGCCAGGCCCTGCAATAAGCCACAGGCCGGGCTGACAGCAGTGGGGGATGGAGTCCTGGGGGCAACTGGGGAGGGATCCAGATGCAGTTCTGGAAGTGCCGTTTCTGGGTCCCATGTCCCCACTTCCCCACAATCTCCCTGAGATTACAGGGAAGGAGGGAAACTTCATGAACAGCAATATTGGAATTGTCACGGTGGCCTGTCTGATAAATACTCTGCGGCCCACAGCTCCTTCGCCAGCTTCACAAACCCCAGTCCTTGCTGCCTTCACTGTGGATGGTAACTGGGTGACCACAAGGAAATCCCAGCTGCTTCCAGTCCGTTTGAAACTGCCTGAGAGGCTTCTCCAGCAGATCATGGAATAGTTGTGAGAGTTTAGCGAGGAGGAAACAGGTTCCTTTTCTTTCAGAGGTGAGCTGTGAGTGAGAGCCCTGGCAGGGGGCGGGACAGAGATTGGTCACAGTCAACTCAAGTGCATGCTCTTCCTCTGCCCTGCCAACGGCCTCTCTGGAATGCACACAGGTGCACAGAAGGCTGCTGCATCTGGTGCCAACGCAGAGGGTGCAGGTACCTGGCCTCCACTGCACTGTGCGTGGACTCTGAGCGGTGGCTGCAGAAATGACAATGGCACCAGGGATGCCAGGGAGAAGCTTGTTTAGAACCTGTATCTCCATACCAGCTGTTTCTGGTTTTTTAGCAAGTAAGCACAATCTTTGCTTTGCTTTGAAAAGTTCTAGACTTGAGCCTGATCTTGCGAGGAGCTAGGTTGGTGCAGCTCTTCCCACAGTTGTGTCAGGATTGTTGAAATATGAGTGCCTGCCTCACTTTCTCACTGTGCCTTTTTAATTGCATCAGCAAAGCCCTCAGCCCCAGTAAAAGCCCCACAGCTCTGGAGAACTGTCCCTTGTTATTCATGACCTGTGTCCCTCCTTCAGGGCCACCTCCCTGTTGTTAGTGAACAAGGTGCCTTGGGGGTGTGTGGTGCAGGAGACGGAACCTACCCTGAGGACCAGTCTGTCCTTAAATGCAAAGATCGGGTTAGGACCGTCCAAGACTGGGAGAGAGAGGAGGGCTCTCATGGAGAGTCTGCCCATCTGAGCCCCGTTGCCACTGGTCTGTGTCCACCTGCTGCTGGACAGGCGACCACCTTATTGGAACCTCAGTTTTCATACCTGGGATGGGGGATTTAAAAGAACAGAGGCACCAAGGGAGCAAAACGAAGAAAGGTGGGGGGGGCTCCCTGGTCGCCATGGAGAGGGCTGGGGCAGAGTGTGAGGGGCGGGGCAGGCGTGTGACTGCGCTTGTGGTCTGGGTGCCGTGAGGCTGGGATGCCCTTGACTGAGATGGCAGGTAAAGGACCATGTCGGGTGCAAACAAGGTCACATGGCACACGTCTGCAGATGGAAACATCTGCTGGCAAATGACCACAGAAGTCTCAAGGGAGAGGATGGCTCCAGCGAGAAGGCTCAGAGCTTCTGGGAAAGCGGTGATGTCAGAAGCACGAGATGGTGACAGAAAAGACACTTTCAAGAAACAACAGGCAAAAAGCAATGGAAAGACATGGAGGGACTGAAGATGGTGCTGGTCTGGCAATGCGGGGGGTCACTGGTTACCAGGGTGGGTGTTCCGGGGGAGAAGGGGTGGCGTGGATGACACGGATGACACACGGGTTGAGAGGAGGGATGGGGGGCAGGAAAAGCAGGAGGCCTCATCAGGCAGAGTGGGTGGTCCCGGCAGTTGTCTTTAGGGAGAAGTGGTTTGCTCTCAGACAACTCTTATGGGGCCCCAGGGCATTCTTCCAGGTCTGGGAGCCTAAAGAGCCGGGAGGACCCCGGGGAAGGTCTGGTGGTTGGAGTGAGGTTGGCGCCTGCAGCCTCCGGAGAGCCGGTTTCCGTCCCCCGTCCTTTACACTGTACTCTGTCTCTACTTTTCTCTGGTGTAAAAATAATGGCTTTGGATGACGCGACACCAGGTATTGATTTAAAGGATGAGAATTCAACAGTTCTGTATCTCTGGAACAAAAGAAAGTGAGACTATTGCAGAATACAATGCCGGAGGAGAGTGGTGGGAGGAGCCAGCCTGGAAACTTTTTTTTTTTTAATGAAAATACTTTAGGAAAAGAGAAAACATTCTCCCCAACTCTTTGAGGGGTGCAGCCCTTATTGGAGCTGTGAGGTGGCCTGCCACATGCTAACGGGTTTCCAAAGGTCACTTTCCTCCCTAATAAAATGGCTCGCGGTCTCTGCCCCGTGTCTCTCTGTCTCTCCCCTCTCTTTCCTTCTCTCTCTCTGTCCCTCTCCATCTCTCTGTGCGGCTCTCCCCTCCCTCTGCACCTGGGGACTCAGGTGCTCAAGCCAGCCAGGCCCGGCCTATCCCCAGCACCCTAAGGCTCCCTGTCTATTCTTTTCCCTCTCCCACCCCAGGCAGTTTATTGATTTATCACAGAACACCTTCCTGACAGCTGTGCTCAGCCTGATCCCTGCTTTGCTCAGCAGCACAAAAGAAGAAAAAAGCTGCCAATGGCCCTTCCCCTCGGCTCAGATCCCAGGCCTGAGATCCTGGAGTGGAGGAGAAGAGCCAGCAGTGATAGCGGTGGAGGAGGGGGGCAGGGACAGCCAATGGGAGGGGCTGGCTGTGGTCACCAGAGGTGACCAGCCAACGGGTGGGGCCTATTGGGCGCCCGGGGCCTGCTCCTGAGGCCATCGAGGAGCAGGGGAGGCCTGGTGTGGCCTCCCAGCATCTTACTGAGCCCACATCCCTATCTGGACATGAGAATGCTCAGATCTGAATTAAAATGGAAAAGTAGAATAGTCCAGGGCAGCAAGAAGTGACTGGTCATCTCTGAGGAGGGAACCAGGCCAGGCCAGGTTCAGACTGGCCGCATGAGCCTTGCAGGATCCCCTCCCACCAGGCGTTGGGACCTTCTGCACTTTCACAGGCATTAAGAAAGGTGGTGGAAGTGAGCTTGGACTCTGCACGGTTCCGAGCGCCCACTAACGACCTGGGCGGGGATGCACACGGCCTCTGCTCCAGTGTGGAGACGCAGCCACATGGACAGCGGCAGGCTGCAGCTCACAAAGCATTTGCGACACAGTTCTGCTCCAGGCCCTGGGGCGGGTGCAACAGAGGACAATAAGGATCGTCCAGTTCCTGGGGAAATCGAGACTCTGCATTTGGGAAAAGTCTGAAGACAGCACTGAGCGATGCCTGACAGGTGCAGGCAGGACCATCCCAGGAGTCTGGGGGGCCTGTGGGAAGGGGAGAGATGCTTGGGTTGGGGCCCTGGGGCCTAGAACAAGGCCAGAGGCTTCTGAGGTGTCGGGGATGCTTGTTGATCATGGAGTGGGACAGGAAGGTAGTGAGACTGTCTCAGCTGCTGTGGTGACCAGAGTCCATTTGTAAGGAAGAGAGTGGGGGAGGGAGGACAGAAATCTACAGAGGAGGGACTTCTGGGCTGGACACAGGGAGTGGAAGCCTAAGTGACCATGCATAACGGTGGTGGCGCCTGGTCCAGTGACAGGAGCAGGAGAAACAGGTGCTGTCTGCTCTCACCCAGGCTGAGCTGGTGGGCTGGGTTGGGGCAGGAGGCCCATCTGAGCAGATGTGCCCAGTGGATACTTGGGAGGAGCCACTGGGAGCCTCGTCTGCAGGGAATATGATGAGCAGGGTAGTTCCTGAGACAGAACACACATTTTTGGACCACAGGGAATGCTGAAATGAGATCACAAGGAGCCCAGGAGACAGCCTGAGTCAGAACAGGACAGTGGCTGCCCAGATGGTCAGTGCCGCAAGGCAGGGCACATGCAGGAAGGTCGTCTTGGCCATAGAGGTCAGGGAGGCTTCTCAAAAGGCTTTGGCCTTGGTGCAGAGGCCTGGCTGGGCAGGGAGTGGCCAGAGAAGCCCCCCAGGCACAGACCCGCTGCACTGATTTGACCCAAAGCCAGCATGGTGGCCGCTTTCTCCATGGAGTGGGTTTTCCCCACCCCAGATTCCAGACCTGATGACAGCCAGGGCCTTGGGAGACCAGGGAGACAGGAAGGGTATGACCCTCAACTCTCCTTCTGCCCTGAAAACTCCACCTGTGAAAAATGGAGACATTTGTGAAACCTAGACGTTCCCTGCCTGTTTAAAAGCTTTACAGGAACGATGCAAGTCTCCGGAGTGAAAAGAGAAACCCACATACAGAGGCCTTGTGCCCAGCGGAGGGGGTTTGGTGGCAACAGGTGGGGCCTAAATGGGAGGAAAACAGGATGAGCCCAGGGGGCCTTCGTGTAGTCCTGGCACAATTCCAGAACCATCCAGGGCCCAAAGTGAAGCCCCACCCAGCAGCAAAGCAGTTCAGTACCCTAAGCCTTCCCCGCCCCCTGAAGCAGAGTGGAGCTGCTGAGGGTGGCCCTTCTAGCTGGCACGGGGAGACGGGAAAAAGACAAGACAATGTATACTCCGTCCCAAAGTGGGGTTGACCTGAAGGCAGGGAGCAGTGATCTCACACACACACACACACACACACACCCGTAAGAGCGTCTGGGGTTCCTATAATAGCCAGTATCTCAGAGCTACGTAACTCCTCCCCTCCCGAAGGAGCTGGTGGGGCCTGTTGTCTGGCTCTGACTTAGAGATATGATCAGAGGTGCCACAAGCAACATCTACTACTCTGGACAGGTCAGCACAGGGGTCAGGGCTGAAGGGTCTGAGAAGGAGCTGGGCTCCTGATTGAACTCCTGGTGAACATCCTTATCTGAAATGTAAGAGCTGCCACTTCTTTAAAGGGAGAGCCAGGAGAAAAGGAACTGGTGGGTACCCTCCTGGGAGGACAAGGAGCAAATGCAGGACAAACGGGGGCCAGGCTGTCCCGGCGTCCCTTCTGAGTCTCTGCATTCCCTGAGGACACACCAAGAGCCTGACCATTAGGCCAAGGTGACAGGTGTGGCCAGGTCTACAGAGCTCCTTCCAGGGACAGGAGAAAAGGACAGCCGGTTTGGAATAACTGTCCGAGGGCATGGTGGGGAATTAATGAAGGAAGGTCTTGGAGGTGAATTGAGTTGCATGACCGTGAACATGGCAATTGTTGCCGTGGGAGATAAGGGACACAGATCGCAGGCAGGAGCTTGGCCAGGAGGGAGGGCAGGTTTGGGAAAAGGTCCCTTTACAGGAGCCCTGGGGTGGCTATAATGGACTCTACATTATATCAAGCACTAATGAAGATGGTAATAATAATAATGATGCAGGAGGGGAATTTGTCTCCATGGAGAGCAAAGTTGGCTGGAAATAACAGGGGTCCATAAATTGTCCTGTGTCAGAGGCAGGAGGAGCACATTGGAAGGTCAGGGCTGGCAGGAATGGCTCTCGGGAGAGACCCTTCCCTGCAGGGCTGTGTCCGAGGGGCTGGGATGCCATGAGTGGGTGTAGGGATGGTCTCTCTCCAGCCAGCCGTCCTGCCCACCCTGTGGCCCCTTTCTAGTATTTTCCCTCTCCCCTTCATTTCTCTCTTCCCCTTCCCTCTGAAGTCTGAGCCTGGGCACCTGCTGATTCAGCCCTTCCTGTCTGGGTGGCAGCTGCCAGGACCTCAGAGCTGGAGTGCTCCACTGCCCAAGCTCCCCCCAGTGCCCTGTCCCTGTCCCTGGGTGGCCCTGGCCAGCCCCATGCTACTCAGCCCAAGCTGAGAATTTAATTTCACAAAGTGCAGGCGCTGGCCATTCATCAAGCTGGTGCTGCTTGCACAGGTGAAGCCAACTATCTCCGGTGGGGAGAGAGACGCCTTGGCATGGCTCAGGCCTCAGAGCCTGGGAACACAGGGGTCCTGTTGAGACCTGTCCTCAGCCAGAGCCTACAGGGTCAGACAGCACACGAGCCAAGGCTACTGAGGCAGCCCACTGGCCAGAGCCATGCCCTCCAAACCAGGCTCAGATGGCCATTTCCATTTAAATGTATTTAAATGAAATACAATTATAAATTCCCTTCCTCAGGCATACTGGTTCAAAAGACCTTCAAGTGCCCCCAAACTGTATGTGGTAGGTACATGACCATGATAATAGGTACATCAGCCACAGAGAATGGCCACAGTCACAGTATCTGGGGGACAGGCTAGTTCAGAGGCTGAGGCAACACCCCAGCCCTGCCGGGATGGACGGTTGGTCCACACAGCGGTGCCCTGTGCCCCAGTGCTCAGCAGAGAGGCTTTGGGGAGAGCACGCACCTTGTTCTCCGGCCTGGCCCTGTTCCCCACCTGACTCCCTCCTCCGTACCCTGTGAGACCTTGCCCAGCAGAGCATGGCCTCCCGCAGAAAGCCTTTCCTGACTATCCAGCGTGGGCTGGGCCCTGTCCCCATGACTGTGTGAGAGACAGAATAGATGGCTGTCACAGGGGGACTTGGCAAGAACAGAAGGATTTTTCCAGGTGAAAAAACCATAGGTGAGCTCCCAGGGTGAAGAAGGTAGGGCTGTAGTTTTTTAAAAAGGTGAATGAGGCTTGGCGCCTGTGGCTCAACGGGCTAAGGCGCCAGCCACGTACACCTGAGCTGGCGGATTTGTATCCAGTCCAGCACGCAAAACAACAATGACGGCTGCAACCAAAAAAAATAAAATAAAAAGGTAAATGAAATAAATAAAAGCAACAATAACAAAAAAAAGGAGTTCTTAGGCTCTGCTGTTTTCAGTTCCTCACCCAGCAGGGCTGACTCCAGAGCCCTGGTCAGCGGTCAGCGCTGCTGAGCGGGCACCACCACATGGCCCCCTGCCCGCCGTCTCAGAGAGCAGTGGGGTGCTAGTGGGAGGGGATGGAGGGTGTTTCCTGATATTCAGTGTCTTTGGTGAGGGTCTCAGAGCTTGTACTCAAGGGTGAGCTCTCCAAGGCTCTGCCAGTGAGCTGGGTGACACCGTACCCTTTCTAGACCCTCAAGAAAGTTATCATCACCTCTGGTGACTTAACGTCTGCTCTTCTTTGCCCTGGTGGAGATTCAAGGGGGTGGGGAGGTAGAAGGAAGATCAGGAAACAGAGAGTGAGAGACCAAGCCCAGGCTCATCCCCAGGGAGTGAAGTGCTCAAGGGTGGCCGTGAACTCTTGGAGACAGGAGCTTCATTCATTTCAGTTGCTGGTTAGCTGTGCAGCTTTGAAGAAGCTGCTTAACTTCTCTTGGCCTTAGTGTCCCCTTCTTTTAAATGGGGATAAAAATACCTGGTTTTGTCTACTGCAGTAAGCTGTGGTCAGACTAGGTAAATGTCAAAACACTTTGTGAATCCCAAAATGGTATAGAAATGGGAAGTTTGCTTGTTTGGTTTTTCTTTTTTGTAGCCAACTCTCTAAGGGGCTGGAGTCCAAGGGAACACTGGCTAGGTGTCACACCAAGGTCATGTCAAAGCTTGGGAAGCCTGAACCCAGGGGAGAAGTGTCAGGAGCAATCCCACTGGAGGGGCCCTGGGGGAGCAGGGAGCTGGCTGCCTCTGCCAGGGACAGTACCCTGATGGTCATGCCTGTGGGCAACTTCCAGGCTAAGGAGGCTTGAGTGGGCCTGGGCAGGGAACCTGGCACCTCCATGGGCTTTAATTCTCTGACCTAAAAATAATAGGCATAAGATTACGGTGAAACAACATTCAGAGGCCTTGATCTCAGTACCTGACCCGGGATGGCATCCCTTAGAGACTCGCTCCCACCCTTTCCCCATGTATGGCCATATCAGAGTACACGGGCTACCAGGAAGATCCAGACATTTTTACTGCATCCTTCTACATGATCCTGGGTGGCCAGTAAATCTCAGCTTGATCTGTGCAGGGTGATAAGGGAAGGACATCCTGGGACCTCCCATCTCCTTAACCAGTTGCAAGAAATCAGGAACTGCGGTGCAGGATACGCCAGTGGAAAGCTGCCTCATCAGGCAGAGTGTCCCCATAGCTCCCCCAACCCCAGCCCTCCAGTGCCCCAATGCCATCGACACTGATGCTCGAGAGGGGGGAAAAAACCCCAAACACCCCCGTAGTATGTATCGATTTCTCCTCTTGCTAGTTCCTGGCCTGGGCTTGTCGGTAGTGGGAAAGGACGCTGATTAGAATATCTCTGAAGAGGGCAGTGAGTTATAGTAATGGACACTCTTCTGGCCGTCTCTCCCGCTCATAAATCTATCCCCCTCTGAAAGTGCAGATGGTCCATAATCGTCCATCACGCCGGAGTTCAGCACCGGACAGCTCCCGGGTGGGTTCTTCCTATGAGGCTCCTTTTTCTGCAAGCTAAACGGAACTGCGACACTGCACAGCCTCCCTGTAATGGAGCGTGAGCAGTCCAGCCGTCAGGAGTGATTTAGGAGGGAACGAGCAGTAAATATCCAAGAGGTTGGAGCTCAACGCAAGGAGGATGCGACGGGGTGGCGGTGCCGCTGCAGCTGTACTTACATTTCTGTTGCGCTTTTTATTTTTTATGTTTTTAGGAACAGCAGGTGGTAATGTCCTGGGAAGAGGCGGATTTGGAGTGACCTTTTTGAGGAGCTCCCTCCTCTATCCCAAGACAAGCCATCATCGGGTCTCCCGTGCAGATTGAGGTCAAGAGGCCATTTGATCAGGAAAATGTAAATAAAAGGGTATTGGCATTTAGGAATGCACAGACCCCCACACACACCCCTATCCTATTGGGCTCACTGGACTAGACACTCCAAGACTGCAGCTCCTCCTTTTAATGAGATGACCCAAACCATCCCCAAAGCCCCTATCACACTTGAGCTCAATGAGCCGTAAACTTTGTCCCCAGGAAACACCCAACCCACCAATGGGATGCCCAGGGCTGAGTCCTCCCGGGGAAGGATGCAGCCATGTCTTGCTCATCTCAGCATCTTACCCCCTCTCCTGGAACACAGCAGGAAAGGGGGCAGGGGTGGGGCTGCCCAGGGCTGGGGGCTTGTCTATGGAGAGTTGTTATGTCTGGGTGTGCTAAGCGCTGAATGGATGAAACCTTCACTCTCTGATAGGCCATGAGCCTTACCTGTCGGACTGTGCTTCTGACTTTGCACACTAGCCCAGATAATCCTTGGGATGGTGACTCACCTTGGGCTGTGGGCAGTATTCCACAGCCCTTCAGCCTCCTGGGCCCTGCTACCCCCACACAGAGGCAGAGGTGCCAGGGCTGAGCTATGAGGGGGATGAACAAGCACCTGGCTCCTGCAGGTGCAGCCACCATGCCAGGTGGTGCTTAGTCACTGCACTGCAGCGGGAAGGCTGCCTGCCTCTCACCTCCCTTGGAGCAGGCTGCTCTGATCTCCAGATGGGGGAGACTTTCAGAGCAGCAGAGCTGAGGGGTCAAAGGCCAGGCACATGCAGATTCATCCACAGAAGTGCTTGCCTCCATCAGCTGTTCATCTGCCCACCAGAGGGGCTCTGCAAGGAAGTGGGGTGGGCAACATGTCCTCCCTCCAAGAAGGGGGCAATGCCACCAGGGGGGTCTGGTGGTGACAGGGCCTCCTCACTAACCCTAGGAAATGGAGTTCACCCAGAGGAGCTTCTGGGCCCCGGGGCCTCCCCAGAGAGGACCTTCCACACCCTGGAAGCCAAAGCCACATCTCCTCAGTCACCTGCCAGTTGTCAGCCAGTTTCCGGTGTTCCCACTGGCCTATGCCAGATTGCTCTGGAAGCAGAGGGGAAGCTTGCTACTCCTCCGGGTGTGACAGTGACCCAGGCCCTCAAAGCCAGCCCCTTCCCCGCCAGCTGCAGCTTGGCCCATAGCTCCCCCACCTCCTGCAGGGAGGCCCCGGACCTGACAGAAGGGTGCAGACTGGAGGCAGCCGTACAGCTTGGGTGAGCTCCCAGCGAGAACAGCACCCCTGTAAGGGCGTAACAAGAAGGGGGCTTCCTCCCTCCCCATCTCCCACAGGCTGCACCCCAGCCCCACAGACATACTCGAGTGGTTCAGCCCTTCCTAGAAGTGGGCATCTAAGATGCATATAGCCTGGAAATGCGGGATCCTGAGTTCTCATCATGCCTCTCCAGCCAGACAGCAGCAGCCCGGCCAAACAACCAGTCTGCTCGCCCACTCGCATCTGCATGGCGATGAGCCCTCGCTGCCGGCTCACAATGGTGCAGTGCTCCACGCACCGCTGGCCACGGCAGAACACGCTTCTCCTGCCAGCTCGCGGCAAGCAGCCATCTCGGCCGAGGCAAAGAGAGTTGAGTGGGGAATCAAGCACAGAAAGGCCAGGAGCAAAGCCATGTGTGGGGAGGCCAGGGGAGGGTGTCCAGTGGGGAGGCCAGGGAGGGTGTCCAGCAGGGAGGCCAGGGGACGGTGTCCAGTGGGAAGGCCAGGGAAGGTGTCCAGCAGGAAGACCAGGGGAGAGTGTCCAGCAGGGAAGCCAGGAGCAAAGCCCTGTGCAGGGAGGCCAGGGGACAGTGTCCAGCCAGGTGGGCAGGTGGGGCCACAGAGTACCCAGCATCTGAGGTGGCCTCCCCGCTGCCAAACAGCCCATCTCTCAGCCTCAAGAGCTTCCCCCTTCATCATCGCCCAGTGTCTGGGCTAAGAAAGTGGCCCCAAAGCCGCTCTTTCTAATTCTGTTGGCCCCCACCTGCATCATTTCCAATCCCAGTGACAGGGAATAGTGATAATCTTTTGACACCTATGGCAGTGAGGCTTAGAGAAGCTGGCAGCTTTGCTGGTCCCTCCACTGCCCATCCACACACACACACAAACGTTCTGTTCTCTGAGAAATCTGTCTGGCCCAGGCATGCACAGGCCCAGCCCTCACTCTCTTCTGGCTCGATGTCCCCATAACGTCTCACTTTCAAACTAATGCCTGCGACAAGGGGGTTCAGGACAGCCGGCCATGCCCAGGGACAGTGATCCAATACTTCCCTCTGGGTGTTCTGCAAACGAGCTGTGTGTATAGTTGGCACCAGTGCTGGAAAGGTAGCTTCCAGGTGAGGGACTGTGACGCTATGGGGCTGCTGCTTTGCTCGCTGAGCACCACAGACCCCTTGAGACCAGAGATGATTCTAATACAGTCTCCCCAAATACGCACATACACAGACACACAGATACGGCCTTCCCAGACCCTGGGAAGCCGTGCAGGCCTTGGACACTGCCTGGGCAGCCCTGTCTCAGTGCCTGGGCACCTGCTGGCATCTCCTCTGCACCCAGCCACCCCTGGACACTGCAGGACCTTTGTTCCATCCTTCCTGGGAAGGGGAGTTTCTTCAGCCTGGACCTCAGCTCTCCAAGCCATAGCCCCTATCTGTCCTGCTCGATGTGGGGAAAGAGACTAGCGTTCATTAAGGGCGTGCTGGGGGCCAAGCCCTATGCTCAGACCATCCCTTAGCACGCTGCCTGAGCTTAATGCTTGGAAGGCTGTTCCAGCCCCCACGGTCCCTGCCTTCCAGACACAGCTGGTTTCTCTGAAGACTGGCTCCTTGTGCCCCTACCTTTTTCCATGGTGTGCTCCCCTCTTTCTGCCCTTGCATTTGCCGCAGCTCCCTGAGCATGGTCCACCCTCCTTGCCTGCGGTCCTCCCACCCCTCTCCATCCACACCCGTTTCTTTCCCCACCTGACCTTTTTCTGTTAGGGCAAGGAAAGAAACATCATATTTTGTTATTGTAGATATGCTCATGACTCTGAGGACAGCTCAGAGAATGTCAGTTTCCCCTCACACATCTGACCGCAGCACCCTGAGAACCTGGCTCACATGTCTGCCCCTTTCACATCCTCTGCTGTGCACTGCCAGCGTCCTCTGCGTGCCGGGCACTGACTTCTCGTCAGCCTCTGATATTGCCTCTCTTCTCCATAGGATACTGGCCAGGGCAGAGCTCACGAGACGTCCTTGTTTCTATGTCACGTGCGGAAGGGTCTCTGTGCCAGCTAGGGCTGGGGTGGGAGCCACCTGAGAGCCTCCCCACAACCTGCTGCGGTTCCAAGAAAGTGTCCTGATGAGTTGTTTGTCTTCCTTCCCTGGAGCTGAGAAGCTGGTGCTTCACACAGGGAGACCCCACATCACTGGGCACTTGTGGACATGGCCTTGGCAGACCATAGTGTCCTGCACCCTGGGCACCAGTGCGTCGTTTGAGTCCAGTGAAGTTTTAAGCTGACCTGTGTCTCAGCCCATCTGAATCTGCCAAATCCAGGCCATCACTGCAGTCGTAGCGCTTGGTGGACTGTGGATATTGGCAGTAGGCACTGCTGGCCTCTGGGGCCGTGCTCCCGTGGTGGGGGTGGGGGTGCATATCTGTGAATGGCCACACAGCTGTGCCGCCACTTACATCTGGGATCCAATGTCACTGTGATGGCAGAACATGCTTCTCGGGATCCACTTTCCTCTGACCCGTTAGCTGGAGCCAGACTCCAGCTCCAAGGCATTTCTGCCGCAAACAGTACCTACTCTGCTCTAAGGTTTGGGGGGAAAAGATGGACACACACCCCCAGAACCGGCAGGCAGAGCTCACATCTATGAGGAACAAGATTTTACATCTAAGGATCTATGGGCCTTGGGGGACAGAGTTATTCTCTGGATGGCATGGAGTGGACTTGGGTTCACTGCAGAAGGTTTGGGATAGATCAGGCAAACTTCTTCTGGCAGATCATCTGTTTACATGTGGCCAAAGGAGAGGGGGCACTGGGAGCTACCTGCTGGGAAGGGCTTAAAAAGAACACCAATTCTCTCTTGGACTGAAGGCAGTTGCAAAGGGTGCCAGGCTGAAAGCAAGGACGTGAGCCTTTTCCAGCCTGTTCTCCAAGCAGGAAGACCTGGGGACCTTGCAGAATAGCATCGTCAGGCTGAGCGCAGGCGAGTTGATCTTCCACTCTGTGCCTGGAAACTGGGCAGAGACCTGGTCATCACCAGGTGGGCCAGCCCCAGAGGAGCCTCCTCGGATCGGACTTCACCCCGCACCACCAGGGGCCCTTCAGCTATCCTTTCTCGCCCGCCTGCCTCCTCTCAGCCTTTCTTTGCTCAAAATCCCTTGTCTCTCTCTTCTCTTCCCTTCCACGGAGGAGCACTGAGTCTCCTCCTTTTTGGTGACATAGTGCGACTTTTCTTCCTTCCTGCCTCTGCTATGTCAAAACTTTGCAGCAGGAAAGAAGAGCAAGAAAAACCATCTGGGAAGTAGGTCACCTGAAAAAACAACCACCTGTCTGTAACACCCTCAGCCCATTCCAGTGGGCTGTCTCGGAAGAGCCTCAACACCAACTCCCTGCCCCCAAACATCTCTTCCTTACCCCGGCCTACTTCAAAATGCAACTCTTAGAGCAAAGTTTTCCAGTAAAACCTCATGAGGCAAATAAGGAGAACCTCCCCACCATGCTGTGGCTCAGATCATTTCTGACCGCATTCTGAAAGGGGAGGTGTGGGGTTGGGGTGGACTCTCCTGCAGGAAAGGGGGGGGCTTGCTCTTGTCTTGAGCAGACCTCGCAGGCCCCTTTGCTCTCCGTAGTTCCTTTTCTTGGATTTTGGTATTTCATCAGGGGCATCCTCTCTGTCTGAGTTTGGATGGTCCAGATGACCTCTGTCCCCCCTTCTCTCCTTCTTGCCGGGTTTCTTCTTGGCCACTGGCTAAGCAAATAACAGCTGCAGCGTCCGGATCTCTGGGCCCAGATGCTTTTGTTCGCTCATCAGGGGAATTACCTGGAGCCCCCGCAGGGGTTGTAGCTGCCGGCTCTCCAGCCGCGAGCTCTGCCTACACGGACGCTCTGCCGGCAGAGGCGAGCGGGTCAGACGAGCCAGTGACCAGGTGCTGAGGGCTCTCCCCTTCCACGGATGGTTGTTTTACAAAGGAGAGGGATGGGACACAGAAATGACAAAATAATAAGCTTAACTTCTATCCCTAGCAAAATCATCACAAAACCAATGCCCAAAGGTGCGGAAGTGGGTGTGTGGTGTGAGAACCGTCTTGCTGATGGAAAGCGGGAGATTTGCCAGCCGGGTCTGCTCTTGTTCCCTGCCACAGGGATGGCCAGGAGATGGGGAAATGTGCTGTCCTATGACCCACTTTGGCCTTGTCAAAGATTGCAGCTTGATTTTTAAAAGATTATGATTCCCACCTAAATCACCAACTGGTTACCTGGAAAGCAACTAGTTACTTAGGGAGAGCTGGAGTTTAGGCGCTTCTTGCCAATTTGCAGACAATCTCAGTCTACCTTTTGAACCCAAGAAGGCATAAATCTTATCCCCTCTGAGACATCCAGGGGAGAAAAGCCCTGTTTTCTAGAATGTCCTGCCACCGGCATCACTGCTGTCTTTGTACTCGCTGGGGACTCGATTGCCAGCATAACCCATCAGGGGGACCCGACCCACTAGCCCTCTGCGTGGAGGCCAGGGCTGTTCACCCTCAGTGGGGCTTCCCTAGATCAGAACCACCCATGGTCTGAGGTCCACGTGGGTCTGAGCCAAGTCCATTGGCCTGAGTGCAGAATCAATAGCAGCTTCCTATGGCCATTCTGTTTGGAAAGAAACATCTACAATTTGATGCATTTGGTCTGCCTTGGTGGAGACAGTGCCGACTTTGGAATATGAATGTCCTGGGTCTGCACTTTCTGCCAGGCCACATGCTGACTTTGTGGCCTTGGACGAGCGGCAACTGGAGCCCAAGTCTCTTTGTCTGAATGATGGGGTGGCGTGAGGAGTTTCACGAGACAGCCAGGGAGTGCTGGGTCCCAGTCTGTCCTTGTGAAATTGTGCATATGTGTGTGTGTGCCCAGGTGCGTGTGTGTGTGTGTGAGTGTGCACACACATGTGTGTCTAGGCTGGGCAGTCAGCTGAAAGCTGGGGCTGCTGCCAAATGAAAACTCGGGGTGCCTGGTCATACTTGACTATCAGACAAACGGTAAGTAATTGTTAGATAACCACACCCCCAATATTGCACGGTATGTACTTACACTATAATAAAACTACTAAAACACTATTTGTTGTTCCGTGAGATTTCGAATTTAACTGTGTCTCCAGTGGTTTTATTTGCTCAGTCCGGAAAACTCTGGCTGGAACAAGGCTTGTTACTTTGGTTGTAAAGTTAGATGAATAACAGCAGGTGTGCAGGGTCTGGGGCCGTGATGGGGAGGGGGGTTCTGAGCAGAAGCCCCCGGTCACCTGGCCCAGCTTTCTAAGTCCGGAGTCCTTGAGCTGCTCTTCTGCCCAGTGACCTCTGTCCCCTTCTTGTGTTTAGAAGTCCTGTGAGCTGGGAGCAAAGGCCCTACCCACAACCTTGGCCCGGTCGGTGCTGCCCATGCTTGGGTGGGCCCTGAGTTTGTTCTGAGCTGTCAGGGCTGGCTACAGCCTGCTTGCCAGCCCCACCCACGCACTGCTGTGGGCTCGGGTGGTGTCGTCATACCTTATCTGTGTGTTGCATGGGTCACATTGGATCTTCCCAAGACAGGACCCCACAATACCCAGAGAAGCTGCTGGACAGTGGTGAGCCTCCTGCACCCAGTTCTCGGCTGCAGCCCCAGCTCCAGCTGGTCCTCTGCCCCTCACCTGCCAGCATCTCTCCCCTCTCTAATTTTTATTTGGCAAATTATACCCTGGTGCTCCCAGCCAGCTCAGTGGGTGCTGTCAGGGTTTGGCAGGTTCTGGGCAGGCAGCAGGGGGCACAGACGCGTGCAAAGGGGAACTAATAGGAAATGAAATAGCTTTCCTCCTCCAAAGGCCCCTCCCAACCCTGCCGGCAACCCCACCCCTTGCAGCGTGAATTGTTTTCAATCCAATCTCGTGTTTATTGAAGTTTCCTCCAGGGTTAGCTCCGGAGACTTCTGCCCCAGCCCCTTCTGAGTGGCCTTATTTACCAGCATCCCCTCAGCGTGCCATTTAAGCGTCTCCATTAACATTTCGTGCATCTTGCTCATTGCAGGCAGGGCCCTCCGAGACCTCCAGGGTGGCGGCGCCGCAGCAGCCCACAGAAATGCCAGGCTTATTTTAATTGGTTTGAAACCCTTGCTGTCGACCACAGAGGGGTCCCTTTCCTTGAGTAATGACCTGGAATTTGATCATGCGGCTTTTATTAGCTTGTAACACTGAAAGTGTAACTGTGTGAGATCAAAGCAAGGGCTGGGGCGCACATCTGTCCAGCTGCAGTCCCCGGTAAGACTGAGGGTGCAGACCGGGAGACACAGCTCCTTCCCCACCCCTGGGGCCCCACCTGTAAGAGGACGGTGGGGGGGGGGGGCTTTTCAGGAATCCTCTGCCTTCCTTGCCTGCTTGAAGAAGTTGGCTTGACAAGGAGAGAGGAGAGCATTTCTCCGTCCAGTACTTTCTGACGTCCTTCTCAGCGTGGGGAAGACTTTGCACAGAAGCCCATGGCTTGGGCCCCCAGGGAGGAGAACCTGGCTCTTGGAGAAACAAATGGCCTAGAATCTGGAGCCCTCATTGGGAACACAGATGTTTTCACTTCCTCTTGGGTTTGGGGGCAGGGGGGCGGTCACCTGGGTCACCTGGCCTCTTCCAGAATCACAACACTGCCCACCTCATCCATTTGCTTTTGACCTTCCAGCCAGCAGCCAGAGAGAAGCTGCTGAGCTACTGCATGTACAAAACACTGTCCACCATGGCCAGGACACATGCATGTAATCAGGGTCTCTCATTCTCTCAAGGAGCCACACTTGTCTCAAAAACATTTTGGAGAATTTTTATAATTAAGTTAAAATATAAGTATCTGTATTCCTCGACCTGCAAATAACAATGGCTAACATTTTGTTATCTTGCATTGGGTCTTAGAAAAAAAAAAGAAATGAGGCGTCACAGAGAAAGCCTAAGTGCCCTCTGAGCCCGTCCGGCCCCGGCCCCGGCCCCACGCCAGGAGCAGCTCCAAGCATTTATTTAAATTTATTTAAAAAAAATTTGCACGTATGTAACAATGAACCATGGGTCACCATATTTTATGTCTTTTTCTAGCACACATACACGTGGCATCTTCTCACACACATGTGGCATCTTCCCAGCATACATGTGGTGTCTTCTGAGCACACATGGCATCTTCCCAGCACACATGTGGCATCTTCTCACACACACGTGGCATCTTCCCAGCACACACGTGGCATCTTCCCGCACACTCCTTCCCTTCAGGGTCATGTCCCTGCAATCCTTCTGCACTGTGTTTCTGCTCCCGTCCTGTCTCTGCCGTGTAGGAATCTTAGAAACTGTCACATTGTCTGTCTCTTCCACTGATGGACACTTTGACTGATGTAAGGTGCGGTGGTTTCATAGAGTGCTGCGGTGGTGTGTCCTGGTGCGCAGGTGTGTCGGCTGTGTGACTGGGCCTCACAATGCTCTGGAGTCCGCTCTTGGTGCTCAGAAGCACCTGGACCTGTCTGTCCCGTCCAGCAGTGCCTGCATCCTCACTCTCTGGAGACAGCAGTTGAGCTCACTCGCACCCGTGTGAGAGCAGAGGGCGAGGGATGGAGGACACCTTGCTTTGGTTGGAGTCACCTGATGCCCAAGTCTCTTTCCTTTGCTTATCAGTAGGTTTGGGGGTTCTGCACACTCCAGGGGTGGCTGTCTGCTCATCCAGCTTCTACTCTCCCACTCAGGAAAGTGGCCTGTACCGTAAGTCGAAACTTGTAGCCTGTACCAGAAGTCGAAACCTGAAACCACGTTACTTTGTAAAAAAACAACAAAGTAAACCACTCACAAGCTTTTGGGCTTCCTTGTTAGACCCCATTGTCTATACCCCCCTTGTGAGCAATCGTGAAACTGTGACCGAGGTCACTTCTTGACCACTAAGGCTATCTGGCTGCTTGAGCCTCCAGGCCCAGCTGGGCAGGACACAGACCCTCAGAGCAGTTCCCTGCAGGAGGTGGCTATGTGAATGAAGATGAGCAGCCTCCCTCTTCTCAGAGTCAGGGAACGTATGACTTGTGGAGGAGGCAGGGTGGGCGGGGAGCCCCGGGGAGCCCCTCAGCTGGGGCGTGTCTGTGAGCAAAAGGCCTGGCCTCTAAAGCAAGCAGCCCTGCTGGGACGTCAGCTCAGAAGCCAACAGGCCCCAAGGATTTGGGAGCAGGAAGCAAAGGAGCTGGGCAAGGGCTGCCAAGGGCAGACCCCCACTCAGCACTGCGTCTCCAGGGAGAGGAGGCAAGACCCACCCAGCCCCTCCCTCTCTGCCCTGCGGGGTTACTGGACCCTGGCTAGGACTGTGGGTGCTGGTCAGCTGCTCCCCCACAGCCAGAGAGGCCAGCACTGGCCAGAGCCCTGGAAGGCAGGGCGTTGTGGTCTGCAGGGGCCTGGAGTAAGGATCTGGCAGGAAGACACGAGGTGCCCAGGCCAGAGCCCGATTGCCAAGTGAGCAAGTGAGGGAGGGAGTGACGTGTGCAGCCCAGCATGCTGGACTCACTGGCGCTCTGCCTTGGGCTCGGTGCTTGGGAACTTTACAGGGATGCCATCATGTTTCAGGCACTGTGCCAAGCAAGGCCCCAGGGTTGGGTCCAGCCTCCCCAGCCCTGTCCACACCACCCTTTTGAGGACATGAGCCCCAGGGGGGCTGTACAAGAGCCAGAGATGCCAGAGTAAAGGTGCAGCTGTTAAGGGCTCACATTACAGGTGGGGAAACTGAGTCACCAACTGGCCAATCCTTGCAACAGTGGGGACGGTGTGGTAGTTACAAGCTGGCTTCTGGATCCAGAGTCCCCAGGTATGGGTGCACATTCTGCTGACCGCAGGTCGTGTGCTTTGGGGTGGGCTGGTCCAGCATCTGTGCCTCGGTTTCTCCCACGATCACTGGAAGTGTTCCTGACTTACACTAGGATAGAATGTCTTCCACTGCCCTTGGCATAGCCCTACGGCCCTGAGTTCCCTGTCCTTCTCCCTCTCCAGCCGGCTTTTGAGGAGACCACAGCAGCCGCAGAGCATCCTAGCCCCATGCTCATGTGTTCTCAGGGGCCCGAGGAAGACCCAGGGGCGGCAGCAACACCGTTTATTAAGCCAATAAAATCTTAAGTGCCAGAGAGCCCTGAGGTCCTTTATGTGGGCAGAGGACAGGGGTGGGGGGTCCTGGGCCTGAGTCTTTCGAGCCCTGAGAAGCAGATAGATGTGCAACAGTTGGCTGCCTCCCCGCACCTCCAGCCCCAGAAGGCACCAGCACCATCTGTCCCGTCTGGGGGACCCTGCTCTGTGCCGGCCCAGCATCCCCACTGGGATGTACTGAGGCAGTGTGGCAGAGCCTAGAGGACTCGTGACCCCTGCCCTTGTAGAGGGTCTGACCGTCCACCCGCTGCCCACCATAACAGGTCCCATTGAGGGTGTCAGGTTATGGTCCCTTCAGCACCTTTGCCCCCAGGCCAATCGGGAGGTGGCTGGCTGCCCGTAGCTCGCTCTCACCTGTTCTCTTCATCCTTGAGCTTCTCTCTTGGCCTCCTCCTTTTAAATCCTCCTTTTCCTTGTCTCACTCGCCCACCCCTTTTCTTGGGGACTCTTTTCTTTGTCTCTTGGAACTTTTCCTGGTGTGCCTAATTCTTAGAGACTGCAGCGGCTTCGGAGATGCCGCCCCACCTCGCTGCACACACAACCCTGCGAATCGATTCAGAAAACGATTAGTTACAGCACAGTAGCGCTGCTAACTGTGGCATTTTGCTTTGCAGTTATTGATACATCATCAGAATTGAGAAGCGATAGTCAGAAGAGGGGCTAGCGGGGGGGGCAGCAGCTGTCTCCAGATGTCAGGGAGCTGGGCTCCCTGGGGCTGGCTGTGAGGCCCACAGAGAGGCTGGGGCCTGAGTTGGCCTCTGCACAGCCCCACCTGACCTCTCACAGATGTGGGAAGGCTGATTTGTGGCAGGTGTGTGACTATGCAGCGCTTGCCCCCAAGCAGACAGGAGGCCTTTTGCTTCTCCTTCCTCCCCTTCCCCTTTTCTGCCTTTGATGGACACTGCTGCCCCCACCAGCTAGGACTGAGCGCTGGGTGGAGCCAGGGGGAGCATTTCTGGTTCTGTCAATGGAGAGAGTCACCCCAATAACACAACTAGGGAGAGACCCAAGGCCTGAGTCATCCATGGCTGCCCAGGGAAATAGCTCTAGGACCTGGGTTGTTGAGCAGGTGGGCAGGTGGGAGGGTGGGTAGGTATGATCAATCAATCGATTGATTGATTTTAACAAATTGACTCCTAGTACTGTGAGGTCTGCTGAGTCTGAAGTCTATAGGGTAAGTGGCAAGCTGGAACCTCACCCAGGAGTCTGTGCTGCCATGTTAAGTAGCTTTCATTTTTTCTCCAGAAAACCTCAGTTTTTGCTCTTAAGGCCTTTCAAGTAATTGGATGATGCCTGCCCACCCCGGCCATGGAAGACCATCTCACTGATGAATGCCAGATGCCTCGGGGTGCCACCACAACCACAAAACTTCAGTCCCATCCAGCAATAGCAAGATTCACTCTGCAGGGAATGCCTGGGGACGAGGGCCTGGCCAAGTGGACACATGACACAGACAATCAAATGCCCTGAGACTAACGATCGGATGGCTGGGCTCCACAGACGGGCCTGCGGGGACAGAGAGCACCTGGGCCGGGAGGCAATACTTCCAGTACTTTACAGGACATGGGCTCCTAACTTCCACTAGAATTTTAAGGCTGTGTGGGGTGGGGCCTGCAGCAGGGTGGTGGGGTGACTTGTCTGCGTCAGTGAGAGAGCCCCACACCCAGGCAGATGTCAGGGGGTGCTGCAGGGAGGGAGGAGCCCTCAACACTGAGCTGCTCCCACCCTCTGTGACCCTGCGGGAGGCCCATGCAGCTCTGCGATGCCGCAGGGCCAGGCAGACAGGCCCCTGTGCAGCGGAACCACAGCCGCTATGCGCTACTGGCCGCAGGACGAGGAGGGCAGGAAGGAAAAGAAGACCCTGGGGGGGACACAGGAACCTTCCCTAGGAGGGTGTGAAGGACGGCAAGCCTGGGGTTTGGGAGAGGGGCTGGAAAGGGGGTGTGGCCACCTCTACCTGGGCCCTCAGCAGGACTCCAGAGGATCTTAAGCATTTTTTGCATTTTAAAAATCTATGCTAGAGGAAGGTAGGAAATGCATGGTAAGGAGGAGAGATTAAAGGCAGGGAAATGAATCAGGGGCCCAAAGAAAGAGTTTGGAAGCCAGAAGTACCATTCACTCATTCATTCACTCATTCATTCCCTCACTTATTCATTCATTCGCTCATTCATTCACTCATTCACTCACTCACTCATTCATTCATTCACTCATTCATCAATTCCTGATCTGTGCTAAGCACCGGGCCCTGTCCAGGCACTGAGGACCAAGGGCAGTCTCAGTGACTTGTGGGGAAGCTTCATTTTAAGGTGTTGATGCTAATGAAAGCTCCGTTAGTTAAGGTGATGCTAACTCATGATTGTGGTTCTAAGGGCGTGAGGAAGGAGGCAGTGCTGGGGCACAGGGGCTGGGGACAGAGCTTCAGCTCAGGAGGTCAGGAGGCTCCTGGGGGGCCTGAGTGAGCAGCAGTTGCCCAACAGTTGACAAACTCAAGGAAGCTCATCTGAGGCAGGAACCTCATGTGCAAAGGCCATGAGGTCCAGTGTGAAAAGAAGGCCCTGTGGGAGGGCAGAGGGGCAGCAGTAGTGCCCCTGGGACTCTAACAGCAGCTGGGGGAGGAGGCTCCAGAGTTTGGGCTGAGACCACTGGTCACACGACACCCCCTTCCTGCCTGCTGTCCTTTCCTTCTGCGTGTGCAAAACC
>CAUYON010041686.1:0-25457 GCA_963573935.1 Arctocebus calabarensis | reverse complement strand
TTCTTTGAGGTGGAGTTAAAGAGCACTAAGATCAGAAGATGAGTGAACTTGACCAATTACGGCAGGAGGCCGAACAGCTTAAAAACCAAATTAGAGATGCTAGAAAAGCATGTGCAGATGCAACTCTCTCTCAGATCACAACATTGACCCCGTAGGAAGAATTCAAATGCGCACTAGGAGAACGCTGAGAGGGCACTTGGCCAAGATCTATGCTATGCATTGGGGCACAGACTCCAGGCTTCTTGTCAGTGCCTCACAGGATGGTAAACTTATCATATGGGATAGCTACACCACAAACAAGGTCCACGCCATCCCTCTGCGCTCCTCCTGGGTCATGACTTGTGCATACGCCCCTTCTGGGAACTATGTGGCCTGTGGTGGCTTGGATAACATTTGTTCCATTTATAATCTGAAAACTCGTGAAGGGAATGTATGCGTGAGTCGTGAGCTGGCGGGACATACAGGTTACTTGTCCTGCTGCCAGTTCCTGGATGACAATCAGATCGTCACCAGCTCTGAAGACACCACATGTGCCCTGTGGGACATCAGACTGGCCAGCACACAACCATGTTCACTGGACACACTGGAGATGTCATGAGCTTTTCTCTCGCTCCTGACACCAGACTCTTTGTCTCTGGTGCTTGTGATGCTTCAGCCAAGCTCTGAGATGTTAGAGAAGGGATGTGCCGACAAACTTTCACTGGCCACGAGTCTGACATCAATGCCATCTGTTTCTTTCCAAAAGGCAATACATTTGCCACTGGCTCAGATGATGTGACCTGCAGGCTGTTTGATCTCCGTGCAGACCAGGAGCTCATGACTTACTCCTACGACAACATCATCTGTGGGATCACCTCCATCTCCTTCTCCAAGAGCGGGCGCCTCCTCCTCGCTGGGTACAACGACTTCAACTGCAATGTGTGGGATGCACTCAAAGCCGACCAGGCAGGTGTGTTGGCTGGACATGACAACCGCGTCAGCTGCCTGGGGGTGACTGACAATGGCATGGCTGTAGCGACTGGATCCTGGGACAGCTTCTTGAAGATCTGGAACTAACACCAGGAGCATGTGGACGCTACGGAGACTGGAAGACCATTCCATCCTTGATGCGTTACAGTGAGAGAATATTCTATCCAACTGTACTAATGTGGACACCCTACACCTCCCCTCAGAACTACAAAAGGGCAAGATCTTTTTTCCTTCACTTATTGCTGAAACCAAGAGCATAATTCCCATTAAGAGAAGGATCTCTGTGCTGTAAACTAAACAAATTGTGCATTCCTTCCGGGGCCATCGTCTTTGTTTTCTTTTTGTCTTGAATTTTAAAAGGAAATACTATAATAAAAATATTAACCAGAAGGTTAAAAAAAAAAAAAAACCTGAGATGAATAAAAAGTCTCTGATTAAAGAAAAGCTTAGGACCTGCGGGACTCACTGCTGATTCTACCAAACATTTAAAGAAGAACTAATACCAATCCTTTTCAAACTCTTCAAAAGAACTGAAGAAGACCAGATGTAATGGTTCACACTTGTAATCCCAGCACTCTGGGAGATCCAGGCAGGTAGACTGCTTGAGCTCAGGAGTTTGAGACCAGCCTGACCAAGAACAAGAACCTGTCTCTACTAAAAATAGAAAGACTAGCCTAGTGTTGTGGGGGGTGCCTGTAGCTACTTAGGAGGCTGATGCAAGAGGATCACTTGAGCCTAAGAGTTGGAGGTTGTCACGAGCTATGACACCATAACACACACACACACACAAATAATAATTAAAGAGGAGGGAATACTTCCAAACTCATTCTATGAGGCCAGAATTACCCTGATACAAAAACAAAACAAAAAAGAAAACTATAGGCCAATATCACTGATGAACATAAAGTTCCTTGATAAAATACTAGGAAAGCAAATTCAACAATACATTAAAAAGATCATTCACCAGGATCATGTAGAATTCATTTTGGGGATACAAGGATAGTTCAGGATATGCAAATCAATAAACTTGATATATCCACATTAACAGAATCAAGAACAAAACCTAAATGATTATTTAAATAAATGTCAAAAAGCATTTGATAAAAGTCAACACCCCTTTAAAGAAAAAATTACATCAAAATGAGTATAGAAGGAAACTATCTCAAAATAATAAAGGCTATATGTGACAAACCCATAGCTAACATTGAACCAAATGGAGAAAAATTGAAGACCTTTCCTCTAAAGACTAGAACAAGACAAAGATGCCACTTTTGCTGTTATTATTCAACATATTACCAGAAGTCCTGGCCAGAGCAATCGGGCAAGAGAAAGAAATGAATAGCATCCAAATTGGAAAGGAAGAAGTCAAATTAGGCTTCTTTGCAGATGACATGACCTTATGCCTAGAAAAAAACTAAAGACTCCATCAAAAATCTGGTAGTACTAATAAACAAATTAAGTATAGACGCAGGATATAAAATCAACGTACAAGAATGAGCAGTATTTACATATGATGATAACAAACAATCTGAAAAAGAAATGAAGAAAGCAATCCCATTTATAATAGCTACAAAAAATATCTTGGCAGACAAGTAAAAGATCCATACTAGGAAAACTATAAAACTCATTGAAAGTAATAGAAGAGAACACCAAAAAATGGAGATACTCAATGCTTATGCATTAGAAGAATTAATATTGTGAAAATGACAATACTACCCAAAGCAATTTATGGATTCAATGAAATTCACATCAAAATACCAATGACTTTCTTCACAGAAATATAAAAATAATCCTAAAATATATATGAAACCATGAAAGACCCAAAGAACCAAAGTAATCCTGAGCAAAAAGAACAAAGCTGGAGGAATAACACTACATGACTTTAAAATTTACTACAAAGCTATAGTAATCAAAACAGCATGGTACTAGCATAAAAACAGATACATATGTTCTAATAACATGTGCTAGATCAATAGAATGGCATAGAGAACCTAGATATAACTCCATGCATTTTCAACCAACAAAGACACCAAGGACACATAAAGGAGAAAGGACAGTCTTTTTAGTAAATAAATAGTATTGGGCAAACTGGATAACTGCAGGAAGTGCCAAAAAATGTATACATATTCTAAGAAAGAAATAACTGTTTTAAAATTGTAATACTCAGTATATACTAAACAAAAGATGAATACAAATCATACATTGCAGAACTCAAACTTGACTTCACTATTACAATCTTAAAAATAGTTTTTCCTTTCTTAAAATGTGTATACATTTTACGGTACCACCTGTATATGCAGAAGAAGGAAAATAGGCCATTATCTCTTATCATACACAAAAATCAATTCGAAATGGATTAAAGACTTGACTCTAAAACTTAAAACTATGAAACTTCTAAAAAAAAAAAAAAAGCTGAGGAAACACTCCAGGATATTGGTCTGGGCAAAGATTTTTTTATATTAAGACTCAAAAGCATAGGCAATTAAAGCAAAAATAGACAATTGGGATTACATCAAGCTACACAGCTAAAGAAACAATAAAGTAAAGAGACAACCCATAGGAGGAAATATTTACAAACTATCTATCTGACAAAGGATTAATAACCAGAATATATGTACAGATAAGCTCAAACAGCTCATTAGCACAAAACCAAGTAATTTAATTAAAATGGGCAAAAGCTCTAAACAAACATTTCTCAAAAGAAGACACACAAATGACCAACATATATATGAAAAAATGCTCAATGTCACTAGCATCAGAGAAATGCAAATCAAAATCACATTGCAGGGCGGTGCCTATGGCTCAAAGGAGTGGGGCGCTGGCCCCATATGCCGGAGGTGGCAGGTTCAAAAGCAGCCCCAGCCAAAAACTGCAAAAAAAAGAAAAAAAAATCACAATGCAGTATCATCTTACTCTAGCTAAGATGGTTTATATAAAAAAGGCAAGTAATAACATGTGCTACCAAGGATGTATAGAAAGAGAAACCCTCCTATATCTTCTACGCTGTTGGTGGGCATGTAAATTATTATTATTATTTTTTTTAATAAAATGCTCACTCTGTCACCTATGCTGGAGTACAGTGGCATCATCATAGCCCACTGTAGCCTCAAACTCCTGGGCTCAAGCAATCAATCCTGCTGCCTCGGCCTCCCAAGTAGCTAGGTCTACGGCATTCACCACCATGTCTAGCTAATGTTTTATTTTTTTGTAGACATGGGTCTTGATATTCTGCTGAGGCTGGTTTTAAACTCCTGGCTTCAAGTAATCCTCCTGATGGACTGGCTTGACCAGTTCAGAGCCCTACCCCAGTGCTCCCAGTAACACACAGAAAACGTGTGTTACTGGATTGCCCCAGTATTTAAGTATTTACCACCATGGCAGACTGTGGGGTCAGGTTGAGAGGCCAGGGTAGAACTGGCGGTAACATTGGACCTTTCAGCTGTTACAGAGAAAAAAAACAATGGAACTGACCCTAGTCTTTCATTTCCTATTTATGAATAAAGGAATGGACTTCTTTGTGTAGCTGGACATTGTGAGTTTCCTCTACTATTTGGGGCTATTCTCCCCAAAAGACATTTCCTGTCATAGAATTTGGGCTGTGTTCTCTGAGAGCAGTGACTCAAATATACTTCATTCCTTGAAAGAGAGGTGCTCTCCATACCTACCCCACTTATGCAAATTAACTTCCTCCTCCATTCAAAAAAAGAATAGACAGCCAAGGATTAGTGGAAGCAGAAGAAAATCCAAAAAGTGAAGGAAAAGAACTCTAAACCTAGATCTAAGAACACAGCAATTAGTTTCCTTGGGGAAATTTGAGAGGCTATTGCACTTATAAGACAATAAAAGATAACTATAAAAAAAAGAACAACTCAAGAACAAAAAAAGCTTGAATAAAAACATGATTGCCAAAAGAAAGGCATACCACCAAATACAGAATTAGTGAGCTGGATAGCCAGAGCATCTTTCTTGAATGAGAAGCAAAAATATTGTGAAATGGGAAAACATGAGAAAACCAGTTACGTTCACACAGCATCTATCTGGTAGGTCTGTAGTGGATTGTGGTAGCTACTGTCAACATTGCCTAGCGACCTTTCCCATGGCTTCCTCTGGAGACAAATCTTCCCCTCGTGCCCCCACAGGGGAACAGGTGGGAACATGATCTAAAGAAGCCCAGTCAGGGCCTCTCTCTGAGACAGCAGGTTTCGCTTTCTCCTGAGGTTGTTAAGCTGGGAGTGTGTGGGTCTGGAGCTCTGACTGGCCCTTTTCCAAGGGCAGAGTAGTTAAGAGTCCTTAACAATAGGGGAGAGAAAGGCCAAGAGAAAGAGAAGCAAGAGTTGAGGGCTGGGGCTGGGGCTGGAAAGGAGGTGGGGAAGCAGTAAGGAGGGTGGAGAATGAGCAAACCCAGAAGGCCAAATGAAAAGGTTTGAGGCCTTGGATTCAGTAAGGCAGGAATGCCCAGCCACATGAGTCAATGTGATCTATTTTTTGGCCTAAATTGGTTATGTCTGTGTCACCTGCAACTGTAAACATTATGATTAATGCAAGGTCCTTTCAGAAGAAAGAACAGAGACAGGAAAGGAAAGGAAATAAGCAAAGACTTAATAGAAGGCATTTTCCCTGAGGTGAAGACAGATTTAGTCTTCCTATTGGAGGCCAAAGTGCCCTGCAGGACAAGTGAGAAGACTCATACCTAAACCCCTGCTGTGTCACAGAAAAGTACATTTAAGTGAGCATAAGATGGTCAACTTTAAAGTCAGGTGATGTTTGTCATTGTGAGAGTATGTTGGAGGATGATTCAAGAGTATCCATAAAGATTTGAACTATGAATTTAAAAGTTCATAATGAAACACAAAACACATGCAAAAATGAGTATAAAACACATACATAGCTTAAATATATATATACAGTGAAAAGAAGAATGAAAAGAACACCTACGGCTTGGCGCATGTGGCTCAACAGGCTAAGGCTCCAGCCACGTACACCTGAGCTGGCGGGTTCAAATCCAGCCTGGGCCGCCAAACAACAATGACGGCTGCAACCAAAAAATGGCCAGGCATTATGGCAGGCGCTATAGTCCCAGCTACTTGAGAGGCAGAGGCAGGAGACTCACTTGAGCCCAGGAATTGGAGATTGCTGTGAGCTGTGATGCCACAGCACTCTATCCAGGGTGACAGCTTGAGGCTCTGTAACAAAAAAAAAAAAAAAAAAAAAAAGACACCTATGCACCATCCCTACCCAGCTTCAGAATCAAAATATTATAGTACTATCAGCCAGCTTAAGAGAATATTTTGCTTCAAAATAATTTGGAAAGAGGTGGGAGATATGATGAAACAATATTTGCAATGTGTTGATGATTATTAAATGATGAGTCCATGGGGGCTTATAATAATATTCTATTTTTATATATGTGAAATATTTTCCACTAGAAACAAAAATAGAAGGAGAGAGAGGCAAGAGTGAAGGAAGGGGGAAGGAAGAAGAAAGAGAAGAAATATTATGAACACTAACACCTTTGAAACCTCTAATGTGTACTTCCAGGATACAGTGGCATTTGCTCATTTAAATATGCCCCAATTTTTTTGTGTCCATTTTCCTGTTGATAAACATTGAACAGTCTGGCTCCAAGCATTTCTATGTAAGCATGAATCTCCCACTGCACATGTGTAAGAGTTTCTCTGGGAGTTTATTTAGAAGGGCAAATACTAGGTAAATTAAGTGTTTTCTAAAGTGGTTGTAGTAATTTACCTTCCTTTAGTAAAGGAAGTGTACACATTCTTAGTATACACATTCTACAAAGATATACTCCATAATATTATCAGTCAATTATTTCTGTAATTTTCAAATTTTATAGAATAACCATATATTGATGGTTTAAATCTAGAAGTATCTTTAGATAAATACATAACTACATATGACATAAATAAATGTAGCATATGCATTTTATGTAGACTATGCATAAAGTCTGCTGTAATGGCTCTTCCCACTCACTTTACCTCCAGGCCCCGTTTTCCACCTGCAGCTCCAGGACGGTCTGTAGGCGCTGGCAGCGCAAGGCCTCCAGGGTGATGTCCACGCTGCACTCCCCCAGAGGGTGAAGCTGGCCACTGGAAGGCTCGATATTGAAGGGAGACACCTGATCCGGATGCCAATCCAGAAGGATAAGGAAAGTGAGGACACTTAGAATTATAGAAAAATTAAGGGCTTGCCATGCCCAGCCAGTGTCACCTCAAACTGCCCTCAGTTCTTCAAAGAGTCATCTAGAAGGAGGCAAGCAGGCAAGGGGACCACAGCTATAAGAGTCTCAGGGTTAGGAGGACAAAAACTGAAATCTCCAAATAAAGGAATATACAAGCTAGTGGTCCCTAGGCCCTGGTCCAGATCTGAGAGAAGGTGCCCCAAGGGAAGTGGGGGAAAGCTGGGGAACAGGAGGGGATCCAGGGAGCCATGCTGGTGGGAAGGGCAGAGGCCCTCTGAGCAGGCATGTGTCAGGACCCTAACAGGTTAAAGTGAGGAAGCCCCACGTAACCATTCCGGAGAAGGGGAGGTAGCTACAGATTTCTCCTTTGCAACTATGTGATCCTTTGCCCCTCCTCACTGCCCCCACCCAGGCTTGGCCTCATTCACTCCAGGTCCAGCCTCTCCCTCCACTAGCACACAGGTAGAGGGGAAGGGGAAAAACTTGTAAAGAAAAGTGTCCTCATGGGGGTGTGTCTACCTTCCATTCTCCCTGTCTACCTTCCATTCTCCCTGTCCCTGACTGAAAGAAGGGGCATGCTGGCTAGTAGGAGTATCACTGGACATTGAAAGGTCACACCAAAGGTGTCATTCTCTTTGGCCTCTCTGTTCTATGAGACCAAGACCATGAGTAAAGGGCTGCAGCTGCCTGGAGATGGGCAGCTGGGTCTGGCCTGCCCTCTCCCACCCCAGCCCACTCAGGCCCTAGGCATAATTGGGCAGGGTGGACTGACCTTTAGTGAAGGCTACTCAGACCTCACCCTCATAGAAAAAGAGGGCTTCGTGCACTCTGGCCTGGTTCACTAGCGCTCAGGCATTGGAGTTTGGGGCCCAGGCTCAGGTGATAAGGAAAGAGCTGCTTGGCTTGATTTTGTCTATTTGATTGCTTCCTTGAAGCCCTGGGAATCTGGGGGGTGGCTGTAGTCTGGGGCTGGGTTTCAGTAGCTCTGAGTCCTCTACCTTGAAAGCAACTAACCAATTCCAAATCCCAACATTATTTTTGAGAGCTCAAAAGAACAGAGTGCAGCTAACTATAGAAAAGGGATTTCTACCATTTTGTCTATGACATAAATCTTAAAAATACTATGAAACTGACAATTATTTCAATTATAAAATGTAGTTATACTTCGCAGTGGGAGAATAACACAGACTTTGAACTAGAAATGGGATATGATTCCACTCCCCATCAGCTGTTCAGCTCTGGGGAGACCCTGTGCCTTCTTGTCTCTCTTCCATCAAAGGAAGAGGTTGGCTGAGGTCGCTATGCTTCCAGCTATACTCTGGAAAATCCCAGGAATTCCTTGGAAGTGCCTCGGGATTCTGAGAACTAGGATGTTGAGAGAGGCAGGATGGAGCAGGTGTACCTAACAAGGGACTCTCTGGTGGCCAGAACAGTCACACTTATTTCTATATTTTGGGCTTCCAGATAAGGTTTCATTTGAAGAAAGGATTCCTGCCTAAACACAATGTGGACACCAAAAATACTAATGCCAGCCTGCTGTCAGCCCCAGCCCTGGCCACCTGCGCTCTAAGATTCATGCTAGCCCTGGGAGGGAGGCACTAACTCTAAACCTGTATAACAGATACTTGGCAATGGCATTGGTGATTCAATATAAATTGTCATAACTTCTAAGTTTTGCAGTACCCCGCTAGAGAAGTGAGGCTGTTGGATAAAGGGGCAAGTGTTCTCTAGAGTAGAAAGAAAACTCTGGAGAAAGGGACTTTACACTGGCAAATAAGGTGTATGTGTGGCTTGGACTGTCTTCTGTCGGCTTCTAAATGTGGAAGGAAAAGTGTCTGATGTTCTGACTGGAAGGGCAAGTGGGCAGGAAGAATGGGGATCTTGGGGAAGCAGTCAGAGGAGGGTGCTGTCACCAGACACAGCCAGGGACCCACATGTGCAAATAACTAGGGAGCCACAGCTATCTGGAGTGAAGAGGCATGATAATACAACTCAGGGTTTGCAGTTCGGTAGTAACTGATACTCTGTCTTCCTCCAGATTGCACATTGTCTTTACATATGATGACACAAAATTTAAATATAATGATTATACTAGCCACTTTCCCTCTATTTTATAATAAAAAGAAAAGTGCTAGGTATATGCAAATGAATCTTGAATTTCCTTTTTAGAGCCTCTGGATTTGGGCCACAAGCCCATGCCTTGGTGGCAGGTACTCAAACTACAGACACGATCCCCAGGAAGATGAGAACCTTCCTGAACCCTGGGCAGAAGGAGGGAATGTGGCCCTTAGCAACAACAGCCTTAGAGGCTTGCTGCCCAATACAGCTGCCTTGAGTAGAGAGAATCCCACCCCTATTTCTGATTCCAGTGTATAGAAAGGAACAGGAGATGCTGGTGGGGGGTTAAATTCAGCTGCAGAGAGGATCTGCCTCCATGACCAGGACAACGGGAGGCACTGCTAGGCTTTTCTCTCCCAGCCTCAAAGCTCTGATCTGAATGCACCAGCCCAAGCTGCCCTATTCAAACTTGACACAATGAGCTCACAGGGGAAGGGACACAGGAGCCAACAGTACCTGACTTACATCCTCAGTCCTTTCTTTGAGGCAGACAGGGCTTTCCTTCATGTGCCACCTGGCTGGGAGCTGGCTGATGTTCTGGATCTCAATGGAGTTTGTGACTTTCTGCCCCAGGCGGAGGAGACCAAATTGAAGGGCTGAGACATTGATGAACAGAGCAGGCCCCTGAGACACCCAAAGGGGCTTATCATTAGGCCACTTGAGGACAGGCTCTGTGTCCTAGCCCTGCCACCTTTCTGGGCCCACCCAGCTCCCAGCCTCCATGTGCACCACCTTAAAGGCTGCCTCGATGTGCAATACCACTGGCGAGAGTGAGTCTTTGATTTCACACAGCAGATCCTGGCTTGTTGGGCCAGGGACACCCCCGGTAAAGTTCAACTCAAACTCCCCGACTTCATTGGGCTCTAGGAGAGATGAAGAAAGTGAGAGGTAGAGAAAAGGAGGGGGCAGTCTCCTTCCATGATTGGGTCCAGATGTCCAGCCTTCACTGATTTATCATCTGCCACATGTCCCAGGCCTTGGCTAGAGCAGATCATAGGACACCAAGACCTCTACATGACTCCTCCCTAGCCAGCCCTGGGCAGGTTTCAACCCCTCCTGCAGTCCCCAGAGTACCTATGATCCCTGTGCAAGGTTCCACTTCAATGATGTGGCAGTCACTGATCTTCCCCCACATGTATCTGATGGGTGACTTGCTGTTGTTCCACATCTGAAAGACACACCACAATTGGCTGGCCCAGGTACTGCCCTTTTTATGCCAGTTCTATACCTGGTGAAGGACTAAAGGATTGTGGACCTATACAGGGTCCACCTGGCACTTTCTTGGCTAATTCTTGTCCATCAGAAGCCATGAAACTTCCCCCACCCCCTCAGCACCTTCATTCCACACTGCAGCACATCACGCCGAAAATAATAATGGGTTCTATAACCCAAACTTTCATAGGATCCTGGGAGGCTGATAAAATAAGACAGACATGCCTGGTCTAGGCATCTATGCAAGACAAATTTTGTTCAGGAGTCCTGAGATCAGCCTTGGGCCTCCATGAAGTGGCCAGTACCATGTACCTCTCCAGCTACAGCCTCCCTGTGTGCCCACCCACACCCAGCACTGCATCAGCCAGCCCAGGCAGAGGAGAGACAATGACCTACCTTAAAATCTTTCTTCACATTTATGCCAATGTAGTTCTCCCCTGGTATGATGAGGGCATATGGTTCTAGGAGAACATGGAAAGGCTCTACTGAGCCTTTCACTTCAATTTCCAGGACAATCACATCATCCACAGGGTATGTAGTGTCCACCAGGTTCTCCACTTCTGAACTGAACACAAACCCAGCATGAGCTGAGCGCCAACGTGGCCCAGGAGCATGTTCTGTCCTACATCTTTAGTCTCATAAAAAGAAAACACTGTTCAACTCATAGCTCACAAAACCCTAAGTTCAAAGGTATCACCCAATGACCTGAAAGGCTTATGAAGGCTTATAGCTGTTGCAGCAGTATAGCTGGAAGGCCTGGAGCATAAGCATTGCCCTGCTGCCTCCAGGGACCACACTGCACTCCAGCCTGGGCTTTCTATACCAGGCTGACTGGAGACCCACCCTGACAGCTTACACTGGAGTAAATCCTTCCCTCAGCAGTTGCCTTCATCCAGGGCCACCAGTTGTCTCCCCATAGGTAGCAATGAGCCTGGGGCACAGCTCCGAGGTTCTTGGGGTAGCCTGGTAGTGAGTTAGCGAGCTCAGCATGCTGAACCATGTGTGCTGAACCACACCTAGTTTGCCAGGGCAAGGCAAAAACACTCCCACTCCCCCAGGTCTGCTGGGGTCAGGTCACCCATTCATCCTTGTCTAACACCTCCCTCAGAAGAATTCCCAAGGGGAAGAAGGCTCAGCTGACCACCCTTTAGCCAGTCCCTGCTCACCTTACAAGTTCTGGGACTTTTTCTAGTACCATCTGGAGTACACTGTGAAAGTCTCTTAGCTGCAAGACAAATATAGTACCCTGAGAACACAACTGCATTCAAGCAGTTCTTTCCCTCTCAACCTAGCCACCAGAAAGTTCTTTTGAACAACTTGGGCTGTTTTGGCTCAGTGCCTGTGGCTCAAGCGGCTAAGGTGCCAGCCACGTACACCTGAGCTGGCGGGTTCAAATCCAGCCCGGGCCCCACCAAACAACAATGACGGCTGCAACCAAAAAATGGCCGGGCATAGTGGTGGGTGCCTTTGGTCCCTGCTACTTGGGAAGCGGAGGCAAGAGACTAGCTTGAGCCCAGGAATTGGAGGTTGCTGTGAGCTGTGATGCCACAGCACTCTATCCAGGGTGACAGCTTGAGGCTCTGTCTCAAAAAATAAAATAAAATAAAACAACTTGGGCTGTTTCTTTGCTATGTCTTTCCCATCCTAGGGTCACTGCCAATACATGAGCCATGACTCAGAGGCCACAGCCAACCCGGGGAAGGGGGGGGCGGGCAGGAAGGAAAGGCCTCTTGATGCTAACATTACCCCTTGATGGTGCCCTGAGTATACTAGAAGCACCCCATGGTCCCCAGACAGACAATGAGGGGGCTGGATGCTGAGGCAGACCTGCTGCTCATCCTAGTCCCAAACCTGCTAAAAGGGGCCCCAGGGTCCTCATCATGCCAGTTTGAGTTCCCCTCTCACCTGCCCATGACATACATGGCTTCCTTCTATACTTGGGCTGTCACTGGGCTAACCCGGCCCTCAAGATCTTTCATGTCACTCTCTAGGGGCTGTTGTAAGATAGGTGGCATGGTAATGTTCTTTGACATAGAAATGTGGAAGACACCTAGAGCTGTGGAAACAAGTCCAGGGTCTAGCTGCAGGTGGGCTGTGTCTGAGGTCAGGATCAGGCATAACAAGCTGCTTCATCCCACACATGAGGCATGTACTCCAGCCACACTCTCAGCTAAGTACCAGCCTTGGCAGGACAAGTGGGTACCTCAGCAGGCTCAGCTGTGACTTCAGTGTCATTAAAGAGCACAGATTGAGGGCCAAAATATCATGACCTAATCTTGTATGGCTACTGAGGTAACACCATCTTAACCTCATAAGGAGAAAAGCTCAGGATGAATTCATGGTCTGCGTGGGGTCTGAGAACCCCCTTTTCAGGAATGATGGAGAAGGCAGTCTCCTTGTCTGGGTAGTACTTGATGCTGTCCATGCTGTAGGTTTCTCCAGGCATTAGGGGCCGCAAGTTGGGCTTCATGATCTGCCAGTGGAAGGCCAGCTCCACATGCCTATAGGGGTAACACTGACCATGAGTGGTGGATTCAAGGCCATGTCCCAGTCCTGCCAAGATCAGGTCCTCCCACCCAATGCCTGGCCTGCTCTGTTCCAGGAGAGAACAGGAAAGGATCTAGGAGGAAGTGACCAGGTCAGCCTTTAAGCCCTCCCCATGGATCAGCCTGGGGTAGCTGGGTAAGGAGCAGCAGCTGAATCAAGGTGTCCAAAAGGGAGACCATGTAAGGCGGCTCCTCTCTTCCCATCTATGGCAGCTGGAGGTCAGAGCCACAGTGACTTAGGAAATCACAGTCCAACCATTACACTGGATGGGTCAAGGCAACCTCCAGACATCAGGAAGATCTTCTGCAGTGTCCCTTACCACTCAAGAGTTCCCAAGGTCTATCACATCAGCCCCACCCCTATTCTCTGCCTTTTTAGCAACAGCCTCCCAGGACACCTGTGTCCAGAAAGATAATGTACCCACTGGCTGCCAACAGGAACAGTGACAAATCTATAGCAGTAGGATGGGCAGGACTCCAGACATGCTGCTGATGGACAGCTGTCATAGGGGAGGGATGGCAGACCAATTCTCTTGCCAGGCTGGTAACAGAATCTGGGTAATTAATGCCTGTAGTTCCTAGGGAAACCTTGGCTGGGAACTCTCTGAGGTCTGTCCTGGTATAACAAGGGTACTTAGAGATGGATCAGGAAATATATGGCAGTGAGAACTGAACCCACAGACCATAGTCTGTGTGACCCTGGGACTTGGATGGCTTCTCTTGCATGTGAGGGCATGACCTCTTTGAAGAACTGTTCCTGGCTAGGGTTAGTCCAGGATGATTGAGAGCAGCACTGTCTAATGTAACTTCCTGCAGTGATGGACATCTTCCGTCCCTGCACTGTCCAACATGATAGACACTAGCTAGCTACCTGGGGCTTTTGAGTACTTAAAATGTGGCTAGTGTCACTGAGGAAGTAACTGCCTAATTTTAATTAATTTAGATTTAAATAGCCACATGTGGTTAGTGGCTATCATCAGGGACTGTGTAAATCTGGATCCTTCCATCCAATCCAAAGATCCATTCTGTGCCCAGAAAGCCCCTCTCCCCTGGCTCTCAGAAGGAACTTCCTGCCTCACTGGGAACTCAGGGTCAGGTAAAGAAGGAAAAGGGCTGTGAGTTGGGGGCACAGACAGGGCGACTTACGTAGCATTTCTAATAATTAGCTGTTTCTTAGCTGTGGACAGAAGGTTTTCAGGCTCGAATCGTATGAAGTGCTGGGCTGTTAAGTCTGTGAGCTCTCCAGGTTCTGGTTGACTTTTTTCACCAGAAATATAGATCAGCTCCAGAGCAACCAACTGCCCGGTTCCTGACAAAACAGGGTAGTAAAGTTATTGAGGTTTTACTAGGACTGAAATCAGGACTTCGTGGCCAAGGCTGCCCACTCACAGCTGGCCTTGGCTGTGATTCCTGGTATGCACACGAGGAGAAAGGGGGCCATCAGTACAAATTCATGTCCTCACCTCTTCACAGACCAAAAGAAAGTGATTTTGATGACCTAGCACATAGCAGGCACTTAAGTCAGTTCCTGCCAAGTGAAAATGGATAGACAGGTGGATGAGTACAAGGAAGGAAGGAACAAGGGCATCTTGAGGCATTTTGAGGTGATTCAGCAGGGTGTCCCCAAACAATGAAAGATTTCACCCTTTGTCCCTCACTAGTAGGCTCCTTGGATTCTCCTAGAAGCCACACTGGCTTAGGACTCTAAGGTAAGACCAGAGTGAAGGGCCTACACTAGACCCAGGTCCCTGGAGGCTGCAATACTCCTGTAGTGCGCTCCCTGGCACAGAGATGCCACAGCCCTGTGGCTGTCCAAGCTAGAACAGTAGGTGGACCCTGGACCTGGGGCAGCCACTCCAGCCCTGACCCTGCCTGGGAGCACACAAAAGCCCACCTACAATCACCAGCTCCTTTGTCTGGCAGTTGTCACACACGATGATGAAGGTCTGCTCTGCCTTTCCTAGGTTCTTTGGGAGGAACAAGACCTGGGAGAGAGAAGGGGTGTTCTGTTACCTTCCATTAAAGAAACTTCCAACTCCACTTCTCATCCTCCTCTTCTCAGACACAAATTCCTCCCTTGGTTCTCTGCTTTTTTTCCTCTCCCTGCCACCTCCCACTTTACACCTAAGGGTGGGGGTTTCAGCTTCAGCTTGACCCCAGAGTGATGCAGGGAGGATGCTGAAAAGTTCACAGAGACCAAAATACAAATGGCACTTTAATAAACGGAACATGTGCCTTCATAATTTAAACGATGTAAATTAAAACTATCCAGAAGACCAGATTTTCACTCATTATACAGGCCAAGAGCAGAAAGTTAGCTGTCATAAATACAATAATTTTTTTTTTCCCCAAGCTGTACTCATCTCTAACCTCTGCTAACCACTATTCTACTCTCTTCATTCTTTGAATTCACCTTTTTCAGATTCCACATATAAGTGAGATTATGCAGTATTTGTCTTTCTGGGTCTGGCTTATTTCACTTAATGTAATGTCCTCCAGGTTGATCCATGTTGTTGCAAATGATGGTATGTCCTTCTTTTGTAAGGCTAACTAGTATTCCGTTGTGTGCATACATCACATTTTCTTTATCCATTCATTTGTCAATAGGCACTTAAGTTGATTCCTTATCTTGTCTATTGTGAATAATGCTGCAACAAACACTGGGATGCAGATATCTTTTCAACATACTAATTTAATTTCCTCTGGATATATACCCAGTATTGAGATTGCTGGATTATATGATAATTCTATTTTTAATTTTTTGAGGAAATTCCATACTGTTTTAGTAATGGATGTACTAATTTACATTCCTACTGACATTACACATGGTTCCCTTTTCTCTACACCCTTGCCAACACTTATTTTTCCTCTTTTTGATAACAGCCATTCTAATAGGTAAGATTTTATTGTGGTTTTAATCTGTATAGCTCTTATGATTTGTGATGTTAAACATTTTTTCATATACCTGTTGGCTATGTGCATGTTTTCTTCTGAAAAATGTCCATTCAAGTCTTTTGCCCATTTTAAAAATTGAGTTCTTTTCTTAATATTGAGTTGTTTGAGATCCTTATATATTTTGGATATTAACCTTATATCAGATGTATGTTTCAAAAATAGTATTTTCTCTCATTCTGTAGGTTGTCTCTTCACTCTGTTGATTGTTTCCTTGGTTATGCAGAAGATTTTTAGTTTGATTTGATCCCATTTGTCTATTTTTTTTTTTTTTTTTGTAGAGACAGAGTCTCACTTTATCACCCTTTGTAGAGTGCTATGGCGTCACACAGCTCACAGCAACCTCCAACTCCTGGGCTTAGGCGATTCTCTTGCCTCAGCCTTCCAAGTAGCTGGGACTACAGGTGCCGCCACAACGCCCGGCTATTTTTCTGTTTTTGCCGTTCTTGCTGAGGCTGGGTTCAAACCTGCCACTTTTGGTACATGGGGCCGGCGCCCTACTCGCTGAGCCACAGGCGCCGCCCACCATTTGTCTATTTTTGCCAGTGCTTTTAAGGTCATATTCAAAAAAATCATTGCCTAGACCAATGTCATGAAGATTTTTCCTCATGTTTTCTCCTAACAGACTTACAGTTTCAAATCTTACATTTAAGTCTTAAATCCATTTTGAGTTGATTTTTGTACCTGGTAAAAGATAGGGGTCTGCTTTCACTCTGATAAATACCATTATATTATGTCTTGATTCTCTCCAAAATAATCAAAATAATCTGCGGGGCAGGGTAGGGATTTGTTGAGGGAGAAGGAGGGTATAGATGCAATATGATTGACCAAGAGTTGATAATTATTGAAGTTGGCTAAAGAATATGTGAGTGATCATTAAATTATTCTCTCTACTTTTATATATGTTTTAAAAAGTCCACAACAACAGAGTTTTTAAAAGTTTGATAACACACTGTATTGGCAAAGGTATAAGAAAACAGGCACCCCCTACATATTACTATTGGAAGTATAAATTGGTAAAATCCACATGGTGAAGATTTTGGTAACATGTACCAGAATCTTGGTGAAGATTTTGGTAACAATCATGAGAGCACAGATCCCTGAATTAATAAGTGCATTTCAAGGACTGTATTCCACAGGTAGACTCATATTTAGACAAGGTGAGGTATGTTTAAGTTATTTGCTGAAGTAGCCAGAGATCAGGAAGAAACCTTATGTCCATCAGCAGGAGACTGCTGAACTAAATTATAGCCCATTCACCCAGTAGAATACTATGGAGTTATAAAAAATATGGAATGATCTCTAAGACACAGTGTTAAATGGAAGACATGGTGCAAAACAGAGTACAGAGTTGGGAACTCTGTGTATGAAGGAAAAATGAAAACAAAGGAAAGAAAAAACATGTACAGTTGCTTATTAGAAAGAATATCTCTGGCACGGCACTCAGAAAACTGGTCAGGTGTGACCTCTGGGTTGCTGAGGAATTGGGACAAAAGAGAGCCTTTTGTTGCTTATCATATATCTATCTATCTATATACACACACACACACATATATATGTATTTTTTTAATATCTAATCATGTTAATTCATTTCTTATTTGGAACTATGAATAAATTTTAAAACGAAGATCAAATAACCAATAAACAAAATACACAAGGGATGCACAGGGGAAAATCTCCGCTCACTCCTTCATTGCTCCCCAAAGAGTCATTCTGCTACCGTCTTCCTTTCCATGGAGATCATAGGATGGACAGGATGAGAGGGACGTGCAGGGGAGACCAGCCCCAATTCCTTGAACTCTTGACAAGGCTCTGAAAAAACCTGGGCTATCCTAAGAGGACAGAGAACCTGGCCTATGTTGGGCCTTGCAGACCCTAGGTAGAGGGGTGGAGTGGGGGAGGAGGACCTGAGAAAGACTGAAGAACCAAGGGAAGATCTTTGAGGCAACTTAGACATTGTTGATCGAGGTGATTCTCAGACTACAGGTTTGAACAAGCAATGCTCAGGTGTTTACTCAGGTATTGTGATGGGAATACTTATGCTGTCTGCAATTGCTTTGAGAGAGAGATCATAAAATAATCAAATGACATCACACTACAAAACACAAAAATATAAACCTACTCAGAAATCACTAAGGCTGGGATGAGGGATAGGAGTAGACTTTTGGGTTCTTAAGGCACAAAGGCAAATTCAATCATGAAAGATATAGCCATGAACAATCATAAGGAGGAGGATATGTGTATGTATACACACACACAAGGTCTGACAATTAAGTTTACAAACTTGCCACCATGTGCTTACACTGGCAGTATCATACAAACAACTCAGTAAGGTTTCATTACCTTGGTATATAAGTGTTTCACAGTTGTGTCCATGTAGATGTGTGATGGCAGCAAGACTGTGTCTTGCTGAGTGGCATTCATTATTTTTGTTGTTTGTTTTTGTGTCCCATCACAAGAATGTCAGAGCTTGGAGCAATGAACAAACATTCATTAATTTCTTATTAAACTTGGAAAGAGTAGAAGTGAAATAAGAGACATGTTAGTCCAAGTTTTTGGGGACAACGCCATGAAGACAATGGCAGCATACAAATAAATTAAACATTTTTCTGAGGGGAGAGAAAGCACCAATGATGAAGAGAGGTCAAGGTTGCCAGTTATGAGCAGAAGTGATGAAAATATTGCAAAAGTCCATTAAATTGTGCATCAAAATTGTTGACTGACTATGAGAAGCATAGCAGACCAAGTAAACATCAATACAGAAACAGGAAAATCCTGGCCAACAACTCATGGCTCTTGCCTGACAACCATGCACCAGCTCACATGCCACTGCCTGTGAGGGAGTTTATAGATAGTAAACATATAACTAACTGTATTGGAACACCCTCCCTACTCACCTGATATGGCCCCCAATGGCTTTTTTTGTAATTGGAAAGGAAGACATTTTGATGACATTCAGAACATCAGGGTAATACAACAGTTTTGATGGCCATTCCAGAAAAAAAGAGTTCCCAAATGGCTTTGAAGGGTAGACTAGATGCCGGTGTCAGTGCATAACTTTCCAAAGGGAGTACTTTAAAGGTGACCATCGTGATATCCAGCAATGAGGTATATAGCATGTTTTCAAGGATGAGTTGACAAACTTGTCAGACCTTGTGTGTATATGTGTGTGGTGTGTATGTGTGTCCATGTCTAATTACCTACCTCCACTAATATGGCATACCCTGGGGCCAGTTCAAACACTGAAGGCAGTATTCCAAAGGGAAGTTGTTCAACAAAGCCAACAGTTGCAACAGCCTTAAAGAAAAGCAGATTACACAATGGTGTTAAAGGAATTGTAATCTATGGCCATATCACCCTGAGCCCACCCAATCTCATCTCATCTCAAAACTAAGCAGGGTCAGACCTGGTTAGTACTTGGATGGGAGACTACTTGGGAATACCGGGACCTGCAGGCTTGGGCCGGGTGCAGTGGCTCATGCCTGTAATCCTACCACTCTGAGAGGCCAAAGTAGGTAGACTGCCTGAGCTCATTCATGGTCTAGACCAGCGCGAGCAAGAGCGAGACTCCATCTCTAAAAAGTAGCTGGACGTTGGGGTGGGTACCTGTAGTCCCAGCCACATGGAAGGCTGAGGCAAGAGAATCACTTGAGCCCAAGAGTTTGAGGTTGCTGTGAGCTATGATTCCACAGCACTCTACTGAGGGCAACAAAGTGATACTGTCTCAAAAAAAAAAAAAAAAAGAAAAAGAAATTGTAAAATCCAGTGCTCAGATTATAAACTTCTCTCATCCAAACATCCATTTTACAATTTGAAGGTTCTTAAGGATCATCCAGCCCCACATTAATGAAGAAACTGAGGCTCATTAGTTCAGCAAGATTTATTCAACCATCACCAGTACTATGGTTTGGATGTTTGTCCCCTCCAAAATTCATGTCAAAATTTGATCCTCAATATTGCAGGTGGGGTGTGTTTGGGTCACAGGGGCAGATCCCTCATGAAGACATTAATACCCTCCCTTGGAGGTGAATGAGTTCTCACTCTATTGGTTTTCTCCAACAGCTGTGTATTAAAAAGAGCCTGCTCCCCCACTTGCTTCCTCTCTTGCCATATCTCTGCAGACACCAGCCCCCTTTTGCCTTTCACCATGAGTGGATGCAGCCTGAGGCCCCACTAGATGCAGACGCAGGTGCCATGCTTCTTATATAGCCCACAAAACTGTAAGCCAAATTAACCCCTTATTCTTTATAAATTTCCCAGACATGCATATTCCTTTATAGCAACATAAAATGCACTAACACAATCAGACACCAAGCACCAAAGGAGGTTCTCAAGGTTAAAGATGAGTCATGGAACATCCATAAAGATCTGACGGCTGGCAGGAAGTACAAGGAATATCATTGCCAAGTACATAGGACACAAAGTGGGAAGTATGTGAGAAACCCTGACCCAGGAGGTGAGCTGATAAAGCCCTCCCCCAGGCTCCCAAAACATGCTGTCCTTTTTCTACTATAGCACCCTGTGTTGTCCATTCCCCATCCTCTCATGGCTACAAGCCCCTGAGTCATGAGAGCAGGTGCCATCTCATTACCTGAGCTGCAAATCTATGCATGCCAGGGACACAAATCCATGCCTACAAGACCCTAGCAGGTAACAGAAATGAATGCTATGTCTTCTTCAGAACATGTGGTTCTATCACTTGTTTTCTGAACATGTAAGTACCTAGAAATATCTCTACTGTAAGAACAATAACAGTATGAGCATGATGATGGGTCATGTCAGTGCTGGGAATGGGCAAACTGAATAGAGTATACAGGCCCTGCCTCCCAACCTTGGCCAGCAGGGTCGCAGTGAATTTTGGTCCAGACCTGCATATCTTCCAATTTTCCAAAGAGATTAAAAATGCAGATTTTTATATAAAATCTCCCTGTTTTTAAATGTTGGCTCAAAAAATATTTTGAAACATTGCTGAATGAATACCAGCAGAATTCACCCCAAGAGAGGCCAACTGTGTGGCCTTGTATGCTGCTACAAAGGGAACTCTGAATAGGCCTTGCTGTCTGGTATATTCAGATATTTGCTACAATAAGAATGGACTGAATGAGTGAATACAGCAACATTTGAGGGAGGACTTGCAGGGTAAGAGAGGTAATACAACTTTCCCAGGGTTGTGCAGGAATTAGTGACAACCAGAACTGCAGCACTGGTCCCCGCACACATTCATTCTCATTTAAGTTACAGCATTTGCACATAGAGGTCACAACATGCTATTTTCTGTGTGTTTGCTGTCATAGGTACACTCTAGAAAGTCCCATAAGTCCCTCCAGGTGTTATTACCTTTGATGGATTTGCTCTTTTTCCAGTTAGCAATTTGTGATCACTCACCCTGAAACTTGATGGCGGCCAGCTCTTTTTGGGCATAATGCAGAACTTGCCAACACTGAAGCCCACATTTTTGCAGATGAATCTGGTCAGTTTTACTCCCCCAATGAGGCAGTAACCACAGTCCAACACTGGTGACACTGCAGCCGCAGGAAAAGATATAGGAGAGACAACAGGAAGTTCTGAATAGGTCTTGCTGTCATGGTTCTCCTAAGGTGTAGCCAGAGCTCCTGGCAGCTATGGAAGGACCAGCCTAGCACCCTGAGCAGAGAGGATGAGTGGGGACATGCTCTGACTGCTGTACCCACCTGGGCTCCACCCAGGCTGCTGCTGGGCCACATGGCTAGAGTTAGCGGGAGTCAGCGCCCTCTGTGAATTCATGCCTCAGCCAGGGCCACTCAGTATGACCCTCAGGCTGTGGCAAAAGTGAGGTGAGAGGTAGTCAGAGATCCAACCTCCAACCTGTGCCCAGCTGAAGATGCTTGTAACTGAAGGAGCCCAGCTGAAGCCAGTTTTTAAAGGAAGCGCATACCTATAGCCACAGGAGGGCTCCTCAGGGTGCCTAGGCACTTCCTAGCCTAGTGTGGCATGGGTCCACTTAGGGGTGTTTATGAGCCAGCAAAACCTATGCTGGTTAGAGGAACTGCAGGCCTCCTTCCCTGCTGTAAGTCAACCTCCACTAGAAAAACCCATAAGCAAGAAGGAAAGTAAAGGTCTGGCACCATGAAGAGTGCAGAAGCTGCTAGCACTTGGCCCTCAGGACACAGGACCCTGCCCAAGAGGACCCAACTGTGTACTGCTACAACAGGGACCTAAGAGACAGGTAGTCCTTAAGTGTCTTCAACCTCACCTGAAGCCATGGGGAGGTATAGAACATACTCACGGGTCAGCACCGGAGGTGGCCTCCGGGCCTGCAGGGGAATCAGAAGTGTGTGGGCTGCCTGCGTCTCAACTAAAATAAAATCATCAAAATCCCCAAGGCAGTCAGGAAAAAACTGGACAATGTACTGGCAGGTCATTCCAGGAGCCACCATTCCACCTTTTCCTGGGAACATCCCTGTGTATGACAAAAGCCTTGGATGAGGATGGGGACCAGCCAGCAGCATGTAGGCTCAGCTGCTGCAGATGCCAACCACAGCTGGAGCTGGATCTATGAGTAAATGCCTTCTGAGCCAAGGCCATGAGAATGGCAGAACCACCAGTGTACACAAGGGGAGAAGGATGAGAAGGCAGGGACTCCAGGTAAAATGCCAGGGTCCCGGGGGTGGGGTGGTGGTGGCGAAATGGTCTGCCTGGAATAGTTAGTTAGGCCCTATGTCTTAGAACTTATTCAAGGGTAGCAGAGAACCTTTGAGATTTCTGAGCAGGGGTGATATGATCACAGTTGTTTTTGAGACAAACTGTGACACTGCAGCAGGAAGGTTGGCTGGGAGGCTCCTGTAAGGGTGTAAGTGAGGAGTGAGGAGGGCAGTGGTAGCACAAGGGCTGGGGAGATGTGCCTAGTGAGCAGGAGATAGAAGCTGGCACACTATGACGTCACTGACAGCTGAGTACAAGGGACCTCAGGGGACTGCTGCAGGAGACTCAGGCATGAGCCACAGGCTGGGTTGCGTGAATCAGCTGAGTGTCAGGTTGGTCAGTGATTAGCAAAAAACCCAGCAAATAATTTTGTGACAGTCAAGACAACTACTATACTGAACTTACCCAATCCCAGAGCGAAGTGTGGAGTAGAAGGTGGGAGGACCCGCAGGTAGCGGCTGGTCGAGGTGGTGTTCTGCAGTGCAATCACCATCTGCTCAGAGGCAAAGGTGATCTCTTTTAGGCAGTGACATTTGAGGACAGAACATGATGTCTAGGATTTACTTTAAGTAATATGGGAAGAGGGTAGAAGTATAAATGAAATAAGCTTGGCTATGTGCTAACAACTGGTGGACACTTGGGGACTCATGCCATTCTATCTACTTTTGCCTGTGTCAGAAAGTTTCCTTAGTAAAAAATAAAATACAAGGTAAAAATGAAGGCAGGAATAGATCTGACCTACTCTCTGTCCTGCTGGTAAATAACCTCTACTTTATACTGAGCACCTGCTCTATGCCTCCTCAACCTCATAACCACCAAAAAAGGTAGGAACTGTCTCTATTTCACAGCCAAAGAAACCGAAATTCAAAGAGGCACTTTAGCTGGTGAGCCAGAGTACTGAGATTTGAGCCCAGGATGTCTGGCTCCTAAGTTTTGTCCATGTTGCCTCTTACCAACTGTCTTCTTACTCACACAACCCTCTGAGCCCTTCTGCCCACTGGCTAGGTCTAGGGGTGTTACAAGCACCTGGACACCAGGGTCACACCTGGGACTCTTTCCCACTGGGTCCCCTTTCTCTTCCCCCCAGCCCAGTCTGGGAGACACCTAATGGGATGGCCGGGACCAGCACGGTGCTTAAGAAATAAAACATTACAATAAAGTTGAAGTCCTCTGCCAGCCTGCCATCGTGCAAAAATCTATGTATGTCTTCAAGCTTTTATTCATAGCTTTGTATTTCTAAATCAGCATTTATGTCCACTTTTGGCCAGCATAATATATTGCATCAATCCATCTGTCAACAAGACCCCTATTATGGTTTTAATGTTCATTTTTCCATTATTAATGACGCTGAACACCTTTTCATACATTTATTTTCATTCGGGTTTCCTCTTCTATGAGTTGTCTATTTATATTATCTTAACATTTGCCATTGTGTAGTTTATCTTTCTCCTGTTTACTTGTAGGAGTTCCCCATATATTCTGCATACTAATTCTTTACAAAGTATATGTTATAAACATCTCTACATTTGTAAATTTGAAATAGTATTTGTCTTTTGAAATAGTATCCAAAACTTTAATAGACAATGTATCAGTATTTTATGGTTCGTGCTTCAGTTTCAAGAAATCTTTCCATCCCTTATGTATTTTCTTCTAAAAATGTTGCTTTTTTTTGCCTTGAGATCTTTGCTGGAAAATATTTTATTTGGGGTGCAGAGTGAGGTGGGGATTAAGTTATTTTCCATATGAAGAGGATACAAAACTGAGTTGTATGAGGATACTAAACTCAGTTTTGTATCCTCAGTTCTATACATATGTAGCGCTAACAAGAGTATGTGCCATGCCTTTGGTCCTAGAGCTCCTTGCAGCCACCATTGTCATTACAGATCAAGATGCTCCTGGCAGCAGCTGCTCATCATGCCAGCTGAGGCAGCCTCAAGAGAGCTTTGCTCCAGCCACACAAGGCAAACCTCCAACCAATGAAAGGCAAAGAGCCAGCAGTCTGTATGACTTCTTAGATGTCCCACAAGATAAAAATAATCATTTTCACTTAATATGTCTTCACATTGGCTTTCCCTCCTTCATTCCCCTTTCCCCCCCTCCCTGCTAGGATTATAAATGCTAGCACCAGTCTCATCCCCTCAGGGTTTTACAGGAAAACTAGGCTATGACAGTTGGCATCAGAAAGGTCCTAAAACAGCAGACACTTGAGATGTGACCCTGGAACTGGCTTGCTCACCAGCATGGGGGCTGTCAGAACTCTAGCTGGTGAGAAGCAGGCCATGAGAATGCTGGTGTGGTGTTGTCAGGATTACTAGGGCTTTTCCTAGTGGTAGCTTGAAATGAGCTGCAGGTGGAAGGTAAAGCATGGTAGCTGTGGTGACTGCAAGGTTTGGGGCAGTGACATTTATAAAGATTGTGGTATAGGCTGGCTTTCCTTAACAGCATTGGAAGCCTTAAAGGAAAAAAATGATAGGTTCAGGGAGGCCAACTGCCAACTCAAGGCCTACTGTGAAGACATTCCTTGAATTCCTGGGTTACACATAATTTGCTCCTATTTGTATAATGTGTGTATGTTTGGTTTTTTCTTCCTGTTTGATTTGGTTTACTATTTTTTACCTAGTATTTTTGCAACTATGCTCTTTTTTTTTTTTTTGAGACAGAGCCTCAAGCTGTCACCCTGGATAGAGTGCTGTGGCATCACAGCTCACAGCAACCTCCAATTCCTGGGCTCAAGGGAGTCTCCTGCCTCCACCTCCCAAGTAGTTGGGACTACAGGCACCCGC
>CAUYON010041684.1:0-34030 GCA_963573935.1 Arctocebus calabarensis | reverse complement strand
GGTACATGTATACCATGGAATACTATGCAGCCTTAAAGAAAGATGGAGACTTTACCTCTTTTGTGTTTACATGGATGGAGCTGGAACATATTCTTCTTAGCAAAGTATCTCAAGAATGGAAGAAAAAGTATCCAGTGTACTTAGCCCTACTATGAAGCTAATCTGTAGCTTTCATATGAAGGCTAAAACCCAGTTATAGCACAAGAAATGGGGAAAGGGACAAGGGAGGGGAGGGGGGAGGATAGTGGAGGGAGGGTGATTGGTAAGATCACACTTACGGTGCTTCTTACAAGGGTACAAGTGAAAATTACTAAATGCAGAATATAAATGTCCTCATATAGTGATTAAAAAGCCATGAAGGCTATGTTAAATAGTTCAATTAAAATATTTCAGATTGTATATGAAGTCAGCACATTGTGCCCCATGATTGCACCAATGTACACAATTATGATTTAATAAAAAAAAGATATAATAGAACTTTACTTATATCTGTGAGCAAGAACATCACTTTTACTGCTAGCTGTTTTTATTTATTTACGTATTTCCTCAGATTGAACAGAGCATAGTTATGATCTTCTGTAAATACTTCTGCAGCAAAAATGTTCTGTTAGGACAGAAACATGCTCTTACTTTATTGTTGTGCCTTTAAACATGATAGGATGATAGATTTTAAAGCCGTCTCCTTTATTTCCAGTTCTCAGGAGTCTCAAACCCAAACTTCCTCCTAGCATAAGAACACCTACACTGTGCATTGCGTCCCACCTGCTCTCCACTGTGACATTTACATAAGGCCAAGTTCAGTCCCACATGCTGCAAAGTAGAAGATGCCTGTGGTTTGCTTAAAAGTTGAATGTTATCATCCTCAGTGAAGGGCTTTTGACTGCAAATCAGGGACCTGGCACTTTGCGTCAGGAGTTCATACACTGGCCTGCTGCTGCTGTCGACGATGACAAGCGCACAGGATCAGTCTTCCACAAAAATGACAACCCAGGTTTTCTCATGTGTATCTGAGCTCTATTTAGCTCCCTCAGACACTATGGTTTTGTTTTCTGTTTGAGGAACAGAAGGTCAAGCAGAAAGAACACATTTTTCTTGATAACCTTTAGCTATAAAGCTGAAGTGGGTTTTAAGATCTGATCGCATCTGAAGAGGATAGAATGAATCCTTTCTAACACCCCTTGGGATTGTCGGCGTTCAGGCAGAGCAGTATCCACTTTCCTTTTCTGAATGCCTCAGTTCTCTGGGGCAGGTGGGGGTGATTGACCCTCCTTTATCCTGTGCAATCCTGGCAGGATGGAAAACCCAAGTGCTCACACACGGCAATGACAGTTGATGGTGACCTTGGAGGACCCGTCTGCTGGGTTCTTCCTTTTGCACAATTTCTGACACTGGCAGATTGGTCACTTCATTTTCAGACTTTTGAAACCTAAGATGTGTGAAGCAAAGAGGTAAGAAATTGCTAAGTTCAATCCCTCTCGTGTTTGGGGCCCTCTGAGACTGTGGAGTCGGTCTTGGCAAAGGGGCACTGTGATTGTCCCATTCTCACTTATTTTAAACCCAGTTCTTCATCTTTTTTCATGCTGGGAGCTGGTCCACACCCTGCCAATAAATCCCACCCCCTTTTTTGGAAAAGCTAGCCACATTTGTTACCTGTTGTTTGCCATCAGAGAACTGGTTCCATTTTTCAAAATCATGAGAAAACCTTAACTTGCTCCCAGCTCTCAGAAAGGCAGCTGGGCAGTCTCAGAACCTGTGGTTGTACTCTGAGGTGAGCCTGGCTTTTGGAAATATGGAATGCAGACTTCAACCTTTTAAGCTTTATAATCACTGAACTGGCTGCCAACAAGTAAGAGAATCTTTGAAATATATAACCATTTACTAAGTATCTTAAAATAGAATTAACTAGTTTCTGGATATCAGTTGAAAATAGTTGCAATAAACCAAGTGCGGTGGGTCACGCCTGTAATCTTAGCACTCTGAGAGGCCAAGGTGGGAGGGCCCCTGGAACTTAGGAGTTTGAGGCCAGCCTGAGCAAGAGTGAAGCCCTGTCTCTACTAAAGAAATAGAAAACTTGGTTGGGCATTGTGGCAGGTACTTATAGTCTACTTAGGAGACTGAGAAAGGCGGATCACTTGAACCCAGAAGTTTGAGGTTGCTGGAAGCTAGGTTGACACCATGGTACTCTAGCCTGGGCACAGAGTGACAGTCTATCTTCAAAAAAAAAAAAAAAATCAGCTAACAAAAGGGAGATTAATAGGAGAAATAATATACACATTTATTAACATGCATGGAAAAGAATCACAGAGTGATTACCCCAAACCCCCAATGGAGTACAGAGGCTTGAATGTAGGTACCCTTTTTCATGGGGAAGGTTGGAGATAGGGAATGTAGACAATTCTTTTGAGGGGCAGAAAGTGAGTAGTACTGAGAATGAAGAAACCAGGGAGACAGAAATTAACTTGTAAATGAGGCTTGTTGAAGTTTGAATGAGACTCAGAGGCAGGCATTATCTTGTGGAAGAAAATATAAGACCTTAAAGAAGGGTAAGATGCCTGAGCTTCTGTACCATCTTGCTGTTACAGAAGGAAAGGAGGCTAGGATTGTGGGGAATGGGTGATGATGGCAAAATAGGGTTTGGGAGGGAAAGAAGAGGAGACTTGGCTAGAAAAGTTCATCTTGCTACATAGGTAAAACCTCACAGGTAATGGCCCTCCAAGGGAGTAAGTGATAGAGGTTTCTTTCAGACCTTTACAGATGTCAGATGCTCAGTGAATCTTTCTTAGACCAGACAAGGGAGTCTCTCAGAGAAAACTCATCTGCATCAATGCAGATTTCCCTACAGATGCCAATCTCCCCCACAAAAGACAGTTTTTCAGCTTTTCTAAATAACCATCTTGAAATGTGTCAAAGAAATATATTTGGTGTCCTTCATGTGCAACAACATGGATGAAACATGGTGATTCCGACTGAAAGAAGCCAGACAAAAGAACATGTATAGTGCGTGCTGCCTTTGTAAGCAGTTTTACAAGATGGGAGTGATCTACTGTGACTGTAAGCAGATCACTGGTTCCCAGGGAAGGGGAAAAGAGATCACTAAGGGATGTGAAGAAACTTTGGTGGGTGACAGATATATTGAATGTCTTGGCGTGGTGATGATTTCTCAGAGATATGCACACATCAGACTTACCAAGTTATTCCCTTTAACTGTGTGCAGCTTATGGTATGCCAACTATTCCTCAATATAGCTATGGTAAGCACCAAATCCAGATACCTACCTGCCAGATTCGATGTTAGACCATCTGGCTAGAAAATACAAAATACAATGCTGGCTCTCAGAAAGATCTGAAATTATCCACTACAGAAGCTGGCAAGATTTTGCTATAAAGGGCCACAGAATCAATATTTCTGGTTTCTGGGTCATGAGGTCTCTGTTATAATAGATACTCAACTCTGTTGATGAGGTTTGAAAAGAGTTATAGAAAATACGTAAATGAATGACAGTGACTATGTCCAATAAAACTTTATTTACAAAAACAATAGGGGGTCCATTGGATTATAATCCAGTTGAACACATTTTTTATGCAGAAACTATGAGATAAATGTTGTGTAGTTAGGGGCAGCTTGTAAAAATCAGAAGTTACTGTAATTTTTTTTATCAATCTTTACTTATAGAAATGTATGTTAAATCGTATTTGAGCCAATGTTACTTCATAGATTGCCAATGGCAATGGGAAATGCATGTTTATGATAGCAGAATCCACAAGTCACTACTTTTAACCAATAACATTTATCCCAAAGAGTGGGGTAGTCTGACTTTATATGCTTCCTGATATAAAGGAAAATGAAAAAGGCAGTATCATTCATGAAGAATTATCGCCAACAGCATTGAATATCACTATAATTGAATCAAGCCTTTGGACCTCGCCTTCAGCCTGTAGGACACACATGGGAGATAGGAACAAATTAAACACCTTGAGGAAATAGTCAGAGAAATCTGTACTAGAGGACATGCTACAGGACGGCTGGTCTGATCTCTTAAAGAAATAAATGTTACAGGAAAAAATACGTGTGAGGAAGATTGCATAGATTAAAAATTTATGACTTTCAGTTTGAAAAAAAATTGATGTAAAAAATATTGCAAGTAATATCGTGGTTCACCTGCGTCCTCCAAATGGCATCTGTTAGAAACTTAATCCCCAAATTCACATGATGATGATAGTTGGAGGTAGAACTTCTGGGAGTTATTAGGGTTAGAGAAGGTCTTCAAGGTAAGAATCTGCGACAGGGTTGGTGGCTTCATAAGAGGAGGAAGGGGGACCTGAGCTGGTGTGCTCTGGCCCTCTCAACATGGGATGCTCTTTGCCATGTTTTGATGCAATCACATGGGTCTCGTTAGGTATCGGCACTATGCTCTTGCACTTCCCAGGCTCCAGAGACATAAGTTGAATACTCTTCTTTTCTTTGCAAATGATCCAACCTATCACATTCTGATACAGCAACTGAAAATGGACTAAGACAGGTGACAATGGAGGAATCTGACTGTAGTCTACCTATATTATTAAATTTGACTTTAGTCTAGTTGTATTATCTAGTCTAGATAACATTATTAAATGGTTGTGAATTTTCTTTGGTAGAATATTAATATTATGCCTTTGTGGAAGGATATTTTTATTTTAGGAAAAAAGCAACAAAATACTTAAAGTATCAGGATGTCAGTGAACTTGAAAAATACAAACATATGAAGAGAAATAAAACAAATATAGAAATAAGTTAATAATTGTTGAATCCCCCTGGTGAGTTTGTATGTACTCTTTGACTTTTCTTTGGAATTCCTATTTATTTATAAAATTTATATGAAAAATTGTTGAGGAAATTATTTTATCTGATGATGTGACTAGAGGGTAAAATATTCTTATAAACACATACTTAAATTCTGTTCAATGATACTTTTTAATCAAGACAATAAAAAAATCAGATAATATTTATTCTATCACAGGATAAAGTAAGAACCTTTTAATTGTAAACTCTGTATCTTATGTTTTGTAATAGTCAATTTAAAGAAGAAAAATAGTTTCTCAAATGGAAAACAGATAACACCTGGCCTTTTAACTAAGAGATACAAATTTGAATGACTAGAAAAACTCTAAGAACATTTATCATGACTTTACCATAACATTTGATACAAGGACAGAATTCATGTTAAAAAAAAAAAAAAGTATTTTTTATAGGAGAGAAAAAAACTATAAAATCTCCAGGCTCAGACAAAGAACAAATAATAGTGTTTTCAGATAACTAATGCAAGAAATGATTCAATATTTGAAGAAGAAAAACAATCTCTCAGAATCAGGGAAATGAAAGGGTCAAGGTGAACAAGCCAGTCATCACTCCGGCAACCTTGGCTGCCTCTGACCATTTTAGGACATTGTGCTTTGTGCCCAATGAACACAGTGTCTTAGGCATCATACCTTTTCCCCTGTTTGTCTGCTGTATATTAATTAATCATTGAGTAAATCTCTGTTAGTTGTGCCTGTCTTGGCCCGACTCTGAGAGAGAAGCACCTACCGAAATATCATTTTGACCCTCATCACCCAGCTCAGCAGACACTGTGGGTGCCTCAGTATCCCGTCCATGTCCCACTTATAATCTCTGGGCCTGAGCAGATCACTGGACTTTCTGTAGCTCTTAGAATCCTCACAGCGGATGTGGGAGGCAGACTGGAAGTGCAGAAGCTAATGTGCTCTGGGAGCAGCTTTTGACTAACAACCAAAACAAATCAGAGAATAAGCCAGTCCAGATCCTTTGCCTCTAGGCTGGACAAGCCCAGAGCATGTCCTCCTGGAGGTCCCCAGTGAGACTGAGCCCCAGTTGCTCACAGCCATAATCTGCTCAATAGATACCTTTACTGGCTTTTCCTCTTCCCTGTCTCAATTCCTCACTCTCTTACCACTGATTCCCGGGATCATTTCATAAATAAACAACATGAATTCACTTTTTTTTTTGCAAAGTTCTTTTTTAGGGAACTATGCAAGATAAAGACACTCAGGTCCCAGAACCTCTGAGAACATGGACACTCAAATGGACCAAATACACAGCCCATCCATATGATGCAGGTACAGTAGAGGTCAAAGTTGGATTAAAGGGGTAAGCTGGGATTAGCCTCTATTAACAGATTGCCCATTAACTAACCAACTCAACAAGGGAAGTTTGCCATAGTTCTCAATTAAGTAAGAACAGGACCAAACTACTCTTTTCTTCTTTAGACTTAAAACATTTTCTCCCCCAAGGAACTATCCAAAGTCCTGAATTATCTTTAGCCAAGCAACCCTTGTCTATATTTATAATCTACTGTATCTGTCTCCCTGGGACCCTGTCTTTCCTATTTTACCTCCTGATTGATACCAGCTGCCTCCCCTCACCTCTGTCCTATCTGGCTGCAACTAATCTGTATAATCAGGTTGCCAATTTCTGCCTAGTTTGATCCCCTTCTGCACCTGTACTGCCCGGCTGCTGCCCTGGTGACCTGGCTCTGTGTCCTTTTGTATGAACACCTAAATTGTTGTTTTTAAAAATCAATATATTCTAAATCTGAAAACTTCTTTCTAGAATATTTCCTATAGCACCTTATCTAAGATTACCAACCTCAGGTATTCTGAAGCAGGAAGACATTGACATAAATATGTTATTTCATAAGGAAATTGAAGCATCTGGACTTATAGAAATATGTCATTGTTTCTAGAGCTTCAGAATTTTATTCATTCTACTTCTGTTTTCTCTAATCATCACAATAAAATTTTCACATTATTTGGTTCTTTTCTTTTTGGTCACATCTGTTAACATTTTAGCTTTTAAACAGAGGAGTCTTTTAAACACTAGGTCTTCAAATGACCCAGTGTATCTTTTAAAGATATCTAATAAGAACAGAGCTTCATGATGGCTAAGACTTCCATTACAATGTTAAAAAGCAGTGGAGACAATGGGCAACCTTGCATGGTTCCTGATCTGAGTGGAAATGTTTTCTGTTTTACTCCATTCAATATGATATTGGCTGTGAATTTGCTATAGATGGCCTCTATCAATTTAAGAAAAGTCCCTTCTATACCTATTTTCTGAAGTGTTCTGATCATGAATGGATGCTAGATACTTTCAAAGCTTTTTCTGAATCAATTGAGAGAATCATATGGTCTTTGTTTTTTAATTTGTTTATGTGATGCATTATATGTATAGATTTATATATATTGAACCCAACTTAAGACTCTGGGATAAAACCCACTTGGTCATGGTGTATAATTCATTTGATATATTGCTGGATTCTCTTTTCTAGGATCTTATTTAATGTTTTTGCAGTTCATTAAAGATATTGGTCTATAATTTTCTTTTCTTGTTGGGTCTTTTCCTGGTTTGGGGTTCAGGGTAATATTTGCTTCATAGAATGTGTTGGTAAATATTCCCTATTTTTCCATGTTTTGGAAAAGGTTAAGTAATATAGGTATCAGTTCCTCTTTAAAGGTTTGGTAGAATTCTGATGTGAAGCCATCTGGTCCTGTACTTTTCTTTTTGGAGAGATTTTGTATAGCTGATGCTATTTCAGAACTTGATATAGGTTCTATTCGGTTTAGCCATCATAATCAGGCAAGAGAAGGTGATCAAGGGTATACAAACAGGGTCAGAGGAGATCAAACTTTCATCTTCACAGATGATATGATTTTATACCAGGAAAACTCCAGAGACTTAACTTCAAAACTCTTAGAAACAATCAAGGAATACAGTAGTGTCTCAGGATACAAAATCAATACTCACAAACCAGTAGCTTTTATATATACCAATAATATTCAAGCCAAAAAAACAGTTAAGGACTCTATTCCCTTTACAGCTGTGCCAAAGAAGTAATATTTGGGAATTTACCTAACAAAAGACGTGAAAGATCTCTATAAAGAGAATTATGAAATTCTGAGAAAAGAAATAGCTGAAGATGTCAACAAATAGAAAAACATACCCTGCTCATGGCTGGGAAGAATAAACAGTGTTAAAATGTCCATATTAAAAAAAAAGTCCATATTACCCAAAGCAAATTACAAATTTAATGCAATCTCTATCAAAGTACCAATGTCATACTTTAAAGATCTGGAAAAAATAGTACTTTGTTTTATATGGAACCAGAAAAAACCTCAAATACCCAAGACATTACTCAGAAATAAAAACAAATCAGGAGGAATCATGCTACCAGACTTCAAATTGTACAATAAATCTATAGTGATCAAAACAGCATGGTGCTGGCACAAAAATAGAGAGGTATATGTATGGAACAAAATTGAGAGATGAACCCTGACACTTATCATCATTTGATCTTTGATAAGTCCATCAAAAATATAAATTGGGGGGAAAGAGTCCCTATTTAACAAATGGTGCTGGATGAACTGGCTGGCAACTTGTAGAAGACTGAAACTGGACACACACCTTTCACCATTAACAAAGATTGACTCTCACTGGACAAAAGATTTAAACTTAACACATGAAACTATAAAGATTCTTGGAAAGAGTGCAGGAGAAACACTTGAAGAAATTAGCCTGGGAGAATACTTTATGAGGAGGACCTCTCAGAAATTGAAGGTATACCAAAAATACATTATTGGGATCTGATCAAACTAAAAAGCTTCTGCATAGTCAAGAACACAGTAAGTAAAGCAAGCAGACATCCCTCAGAATGGGAAAGGATATTTGCAGGTTATGCTTCTGACAAAGGTTTGATAACCAGAATCCACAGAGAACTCAAACTTATTAAGAGAAAAGAACAATTCCATTTCATTGTGGTCAAGGGACTTGAACAGAAGCTTTGCTGAAGAAGACAGGCACATGGCCTACAGACACATGAAAAAATGTTCATCATCTTTAATCATCAGAGAAATGCAAATCAAAACTACTTTGAGATATCATCTAACTCCAGTAAGAGTCACTCACATAACGAATTTCCAAATCTATAGATGTTGGTGTAGATGTGGAGAAACGGGAACACTTCTGCACTGCTGGTGGGAGTACAAGCTAATATGTCCCTTTTGGAAAGAAGTATGGAGAATACTCAGGGATCTAAAAGTAGACCTGATGTTGGATCCTGCAATTCCTCTATGGGGTGTATATGCAAAAGACCAAAAATCACTTTATAACAAAGATATCTGCTCCAGATTTTTCATTACAGCTCAATTCATAATAGGCAACTCATGGAAGAACCCCAACTGCCCAAAGACCCATGAATGGATTAGTAAATTGTGGTATATGTATATCATGGAATATTATGCAGCCTTAAAAGAACATAGAGACTTTACCTCTTAAAAGAACATGGAGACTTTACCTCTTTTACATTTACATGAATGGAACTGGAACATATCCTATTTAGTAAAGTATCTCAAGAATGGAAGAAAAAATATGCAATGTATTCAGTATTATCATGAAACCAATTTACAGTCACTCACACTTTCATATGAAGAATAGATCACAACTATGGCCCAGGATGAAGGAGAGTGGAGGGGGTATGGAAGAGAAGGGGGGAGGTCAGATCAAGGGAGGGTGAAAGGTGGGATCACACCTATGTTGCATAATGCAAGGGTACATGTTGGATCTATTAGTATAGAGTATAAATGTCTTAACACAATAACTAAGTAAATGACATGAGGTATACATTAACCAGTGTGATGTAAGCGTTCCTAATTCTATGTGAAATCAGCACATTGTACCCCATAAATGTATACATGATCTATGTGTTTATGATCTAATACATGATCTATGTGTTCATGATCTATGTATACATGATCTATGTGTTTATGATTTAATAAAAAAAAAGAACAGAGCTGTGCATACAAATGTCTAATAAGACATCTTTGAAAGACACACTGGGTCATTTGAAGATTCTTTATGAATGGAATGTGTTTGCATAGTCCTAAAATTGGATTTGATAAGATAAGGCAATATTTTAACTGTTTTCATTGAGTTTTAGTTTTAGTTTCATTTAGTTTTCTCTGTTAGTAAAAATTTGAAGAGAGGAACAAAAACAGAGTCACACACAAAAATTCCTGTCCTGTATTCTAACAATAGAATAAACCTAGTAAATAGCCCAAATTCCTCTAAATAATTATATAGTAAAAAATGATAAAAAGAGCTCAACATGTGCCTTAAACTTTTAAACATGATGGCCAAACCACCCACTCCCAACAAAAATGAAGAAGGAATTGGGGAGGGGAGGGAGGAAGAAATCATTGATTTTAGGTTACAACTTTGAACCCCACGAATGATTCCTAAAGTACTAGGGACTGATGGTGCGATGAAAGAATACTAAATATTCTCATTAGTATATTCTAATGTGAATAAAATAGACTGAGGCGTTAATGAGGTAGTCTTAGGAATGGCTAAAAAAAACAAACTTCCAAAACAGAAAGGTACTATATTCTCTGCAGAAGTAGGAAGGGCAACCCAGCTTGCCCTCCAAGGCCTGTGCTAAGCTGGGGTAAGGAGCCAGAGTTCACGGGAGTTAGTTAAGATTCTATACATACAATGGAGTCTCAGAAGAGAGACAGTAAAATCTGTGTCTCCCAGAAGTAGCTTATACACAAATTCAAGAAATTACCTTTGAACCTTCAACCCCAAAAGAGTGGAAAGAAAACAACAAGAGAATGCTTTAAACTATAACCCAGAAGGGGAGAACCAACAGGTTCTATATGCCAAGGAAAATTACTTCACCATATAACATGAAATTGTTGGTCTGAATAGAGCTGTGCATACAAAGAAATGGCATCCCACCTTTGCAGATACACTAACTTCATGGAAGAAAGAGAAAGAGAAAGAAAAGAGGAGAGGAGAGAGAGTGAGAAAGAGAAATAAAGAAAGGAAGGAAGGAAGGGAAAGAAAAGAGAAAAGGAAGATAAAAGAATACTAAACGCATGCAAAAGCAGCTGAAGAACGCAGTACAGAAGAAAATATAACACAAGGACCCAAAGTGTATTTTTAATGATTATTTGTCTATTAAACAATTCATTTTAAATATGAATTCAATAAATCACAAACTTAAAGATACTATGGTAAGATAATGAATTAGAAATGGAGCCTTTAGAGATTAAAAAAAAATTTTTTTTTTGAGAACCAAAACGCCACCAGTAGAAAAATTATTACTAAATAAAAAGTAGTGTAAGCAGCCTCGGCACCTGTGGCTCAACGGGCTAAGGTGCCAGCCACGTACACCTGAGCTAGCGGGTTCGAATCCAGTCTGGGCCCGCCAAACAACAATGACAACTGCAACCAAAAAATTGGCTGGGCATTGTGGCTGGTGCCTGTAGTCCCAGCTACTTGGGAGGCAGAAGCAGGAGACTCGCTGGAGCCAGGAATTGGAGGTTGCTGTGAGCTGTGATGCCACAGCACTCTCTCCAGGGTGACAGCTTGAGGCTCTGTCTCAAAAAAAAAAAAAAAGTAGTGTAAGCAAATGCAGAGAGAGAAACAATGAGATTAATATAGTTAACGATGGGATGACAAAAATAATGCAGTATTAGGATAATTGATTTCTCTGGATTAGAAGACCCAACATATGGAACAGAAGAACTATTCAGAAATAAAAAATAGGAAATTATCTCTAGAATAGTGAAAGAACTTAATTAAGATGTAAAAAAAAGCAACAGAGAAAAAAATAGCACCAAGACTTGATTTGGTTATGGCTTTCAATATCATGCTAAGAAAAATATTTGTCAGACTTCAAGTCAAAAGAAAACAAATTTCTTGTAAGTGAGGAATAAGACCATTCTTAGCCTTCTTCAAAGTCTATTATATTGCAGGAAATAATGGCATTGATACAGCCTGAACCCCTTCCCCCCCAACCAATCTAAATAACTTGCCAGGACAAAGAAATAAATTAGAAAATGATTGAATACAACCTTGACCAAGGTACTCTCTGGGCCTCAGTTTTCTTTTCTATGGAATAAAAAAATTCAGTTAATTGTAATAACATCTCTGTAAGGAGAGTGGTTATTCAATAATATGTAAAGCATTGAACTCAGCCCTGCTATGAAGCTAATTTATAGCTTTAATATGAAGACTATAGCCCAATTATAGCACAAGAATATGGGGAAAAGGGTAAGGAAGGGGAAGAGATGGGGGAGGATGGGTGGAGAGAGGGTAAAGGGTAGGATCACACTTATGATGCATCTTAGAAGGGTACAGGTGAAACTTACTAAACGCAGAATATAAATGTTTTCATACAATAACCAGGAAAATCCCATGAAGGTTATGTCGAACAGTTGGATAAAAATATTTCAGATTGTATATGAAACCAACACATTGTACCTCATGATTGCATTAATGTACACAGCTATGATTTAATAAAAATAAATAAATAAAATAAAGAGAAACTAAGAAGTCAAAATGCTAAAAAAAATATGTAAAGCACTTGGCAAAATTGCTGAGCACTTAATAGGTGCTCAATAAATGGGAGCTATAAACTATGAACTAGGTGATGAGCAGACAATATTCACTATAAACTACCTTGTGCAACCTCTGTGGTCTTAGCCTGAGTTCTGCAGAAAATAGATTCTGAGACAACAGCTTACGTGCAGCCCCTATATTATGGAATATAATCTCAGGAAGGTAGAAGGGGGGGAAGATGTAGGGCAGAGAAGACAACGGAGCAAATAGGAGATAGTGAACCACAGAGCTGGCCCCTGCTCCCTACTTACCCCCACTAATTGTGGCATCTTATGGGACCTTTCTCTGAGAGGCTACAATGGCTACTGAATCTTAAGACAGTCTGCTAGTAGAGGAGGCAAAGGACGAGGGAGGAAACTTTATCCACTAGCTCTCATCTCTCAATGACCACAGATCTACACTGGGCATGAACTCCCTGTACCGTGCCGTGTGAAAGCCAGGTAGATCCTTATGTATCTTAGCTCAGTGGCAACAGGGGAGGCAGCCCTGTGTTGAAGGTCAGAGCTTCAAGACGTGCCTTGAGGCAAAGCACTGTCAGGTAATTCCAGTACAATGTTCACTGTGGCCATAGCACTTATGAGAATTTACATGAATTTGTCATCAAGAGAAAGCCACGAGGAATGGGTGGACAGGAGTCCTGGAGACACGTGAGTTTGTGACAATCTGAAGTGAGGGTGCAAGCTCCCGGCACACCTAGGGTTTGAAGACTCCTCGTAAATATATTGAATTCTCTTTTTCCTCTTAAATATTCTTGGAGATAGAAACATAGCTCCAATATCCAGGAGTTCCTAATGTTTGAGCTTTCTTTTTCATGGTAGGTGTCCTAAACTATATCAAATAGCTATTGGTACAGAAATCAAGATTTTGGTACTAGAAGGGTACTTAAAAAATCACACATTTCTTAAGAAATAATCTCAATACTATGAGTCATTGCCCTTTAACATTCTGTTTTGATATGTTGGATTTTTCTACAGAGAAAACACTGTTGTACAATGTCTTTCTTTTTTAGGCTATTTTGATTCAGTGCGCTCTGAGATTCTGTGACAGTGGGAATTCTTAGAATTTTCTGTTGAAATGTGAAGGCTATCTGTTACACAATGCATCTGACTCATATTCAACCTCAAACTACGTGAACGGAGAGGCAGCTCTTTAAATGGCTTGTGTGCCTCCACAGCACCTCTAGAGGGTAACGAACTCTCAATTAATATTTGTTGAGTGGGGAGAATGTTAAATAAATGAAGAAATAGCCTTGCAATGGAATTTCATGCAGTACAGTTCTAAAAAGATAATAGATTTCCTCAATACAGAAAGGAGATAGAAGACAGTTATTTCAGGCGAAATAAAAACATTACAGAACAACATGTACAGAAGCATACTATCTGGATTACTTGTGCAGATGTGCATATTTAGAAATCTAGAAGGACAATGAGCATTTTTTCATGTTTGTTTGCCATTTGTCTGCCTTCTCTAGAGGAGGTCCTATTCATCTCTCTTGCCCACTGATATATGGGATTGTTGGATCTTTTTGTTGTTGATTAATTTGAGTTCTGCATAGATCCTAGTTATCAAGTTTTTGTCCAATTCATAATATGCAAATATATTTTCCCATTCTAAAGGTTGTCCATTTGCTTTGGTGGTTGTTTCCTTAGTTATACAGAAGCTTTTAAGTTTAATTAAGTCCCATGTGCCCATTTGTTTATTTTTGTTGTTTTTGTTACAATTGCCATGAAAGTCTTCTTCATAAAATCTTTCCCCAGGCTGATATCTTCAAGTATTTTCCTCTCTTTGAGGATTTTTCTTGTTTCATGCCTTAGATTTAAATCTTTTATCCATCTTGAATCAATTCGTGTAAACAGTAAGAGGTGGGGGTCCAATTTCAGTCTTTTACATGTGGTTGTCCAGTTCTCCCAGCACCATTTATTGAATAGGAATTTTTTTCTCCAGTGTATGTTCTTGTTTGGTTTATCAAAGATCAGGTTAGTCTCAAAGCTGCAGATGTTGGCGTGGATGTGGAGAGAAGGGAACACTTTTACACTACTGGTGGGACTGCAAACAAATGCAACCTTTGGGGAAGGAAGTATGGAGAATCCTCAAAGAACTCAAATTAGACCTCCTATTTGATCCTGCAATCCCATTACTAGGCATCTACTTAGAAGAAAAAAAATCCTTTATTATAAGGACATTTTCACTAGACTGTTTATCACAACTCAATTTGCAATCACCAAAATGTGGAAACAGCCTAAATGCCCACCAACCCAGGAATGGATTAACAAACTGTGTATGTGTATACCACAGAATACTATTCAGCCACTAAAAAAATATGGAGACTTTACATCTTTTATATTAACCTGGATGGAGGTGGAACACATTATTCTTTCTAAAGCAACAAAAGAATGGAGAAGCAAGAATCCAATGTAGTCTATTCTAATATGAAGGCAGTAGATGAGCTAATATAAGGGGTGGGGTAGAGGAATGAAGGAGTGGGGGAGGGGTGGCAGGAGGGGGATGGGGATCACAGTGTATGATACACCTCTTGGGGGCAGGACACAATTACAAGAGGGATTTTATCTAACAAATGCAATTAGTGTAACCTAATTCTTTATATCCTCAGTGAATCCCAAAGCAAAAAACATGTTTTAAATTTTGATGAAGTCCAGTTTATCTAGTTTTTGGTCAGTAGATTCAGACTTCCCAATTTTTTTACATCAAATGTTAACACAGAGAAATTTTCCCATACCAAAATAGTCATTTGGTTTAAAAAAAAAAAAAAGAAAAAGCTAGCAAATGGGCATAATGAGAATCTGAAAAAAAAAATCTAGAAGGAAAGATTGCACAGTGAGCTGTTAAAGGCTATTACCTGCAGGGATGAGACTGGTAGGAGAGGAAAGAATTTGTCCTTTTTACCTACACTGTTTGTGCTTTTTACAACAAACATTTATTACTTGCATAATCTAAAAATGAACAAGTCAAATAAATAATGCCTGGAATGAATCATGGAGATTGGATGACACAGGAAAAAAACACCAGCAACTGGGTACAAATAAATATTTAATTTTGACACTGACTTAGTCAGGTACCATCTCTCATTTAATCCTACATGGAGAAATTGTAGTTCTGTTTTTTTTTAATCCCTATGAGAGCCATTGGAACCTCTGCATTCTCAACAGCCCCCAAAATAACCATATTCATGGCTGACTTGCTCAGCTATATATCACTGTATTTACAACATCGTTCTTTCTTCTGCAGAGAGCTCTGTTTACAATTCTAATAAAGAAATAAAAAATTTTGTAGCCAATTTAGGTCACTCAGCTATGCCTTACTGGAGTAGTTGTCTTTGCTTTTTAAATTCTCCTATTTTCACTGCCCAAATCTGCTACAAATGGGAATATTTTCATGCACTGCAAACACTTAATACTATAGTAGTCAGATGTTCTGAAATAAGTGGATTCTACACTCTACTTAAAGCATGATAAATACCTACTTAATGTCCTCGGGAATGAGGGATCAGTCTATTTCAGGCTGTGTTTATTTCTCAGATCATTTTCTGACTTTTCTAACAATGCTTAGAGAAAGGACAGAAACACAGACCTTCCCAGGAAGCACAGAGGAATGAGAAGAAACATTAGCAGCGTCATCACTCAGCCCCTCCAGCACCTTCTGAGCACCAGCCAAGGAGACCGAGGATCTCACCTCATCATTCCTCATTCCTCCTCATTTGTTTACCTCCTACCTTCACTCACTCCCACCCCACGACCTTTATCCTCAGGCCACCAACTAATAACATACAATAAGTAAAAGTGTTAGAAGGGCAGAGCACTTACCTTAGGTATCAGAGACTCCTTTGGAAATATTGAGGAAATTGATAACATCGAGAAAGGCTCAAGAACCTCAGATCTGAGTTAGAAGGAAAATTTTCTTATGCTAAACACTACCGAACAATACATGGCACATAAAAAAACATCCCAAGCAATAAAACTCAACAAGAATTTGAGGGAACAAATATTCATCGGGATGTACTGCTAATGCCTCCAGATTCTTGACACTCTTACCTCTCCTTTTCTAAAAAAAACCAGAAATTCAAGGAACATGGCCATGACCTCTGACCTCTCAGCATACTTCCCCCTTTTGTAGAGGAGACCTATAAACTTATATGGGAAAAAAAAATCTTTTTTTTACAATCTTCTAAATGAAATATAACATGTATTTCTCTTACAAATTTAGGCAACAAATGGCAGTTATCTTATTAGAATCCATGACTTTGGCACCAGTGGAAATAACAGATATTTTTATGCCACATGACAGTTGTCGCAGAGATCTGGAAATCCTGCTTACATTCAACATTACAGCAGTCAGTTGACTTACCACTAGGTCTCCTTATTTAATGTGTTAATAAGGGATTAATATACTGCAGTACCACAAATTTTATAATATAATATTCTGATACTTGTATTTTAGTATAATTTGTTTCCTTTGCAATTCTACATATCTTACTACATACCTCCAAACAAAAACTCTCCTGAGATGAGATCTATGGTCTCAACTGAACAAAATGCATGAGAGAACCAGATAAGAACAGAAGAGCCACCCAGCTAAGTCCCCCCAGCCAAAATTGCCCATAATCTAAATGAACAGTATGATTTTGGACCACTAACTTTGGGAGTGGTTTGTTACATAGCAATAAATAACTGATATATTCCCGTACTGTTATTTACTCAACATTTTTACTCTCAATCAGCTCTCACATTTAACATACCAGGTGGACATAAAGTTCATGTACAATTTAAAATATTAAACTATTAAATTGCACATGAACTTTACATCCACACATTATAACTGTTTAAAAAGTCTTTACAGAATAATTGCATAATTGCAAATAGAAAAAAATCATTTTAACTTAAGACAAATAGAAGCAAACTGAAAACAAATACAGATAAGATTTGGCATGATCTGTTTTTTGAAATTCTCCTTTACTTTTATTTATGTAATATTAGCTGTCTTTTTTTTTTGAGACTTTGTAAAAAAAAAATAGGAGGTTAACTGATGACTTCATACTGAGCCTCAGAGTCAAAGCACTCTATAATGTGTTATTGGACAATATGAACATTACTTTCTATCGGTTAATATTTTGATGCAGTAATCATCTGTTTTCCTTTCTGAATGTATTTATCTTTGTTCATTCTTTATGTGGTTTTTGTTTCCAGTTCTTATCTTAAACATTGTTATTGTTATTAAATTTTAAGCCTTTTAAATTTTGTGAAGGCAAAAAGTGGAAACCTAGTTAACACATTCATATGTAAAAATAAATAAAAAAGAATCTAGAATATCAAAGTGTTAGAGCTATGTTAAATCCAAAGGCTTGACTAATACAGGCTTCAGGAACACAATTTCCCTAAGAGAGAATAATTTCTTTACTTGACATCTAATCTAGGGGTAAAATTTCAACTCTAGATCTGTGGATAAAAGTAAAAATGAGGGGTAAGTTGCCTACCAATGCCTTTATCCATTTATGTATTGAGACAGAGTCTCATTTTGTTGCCCTCAGTCGAGTACCCTGGGATCATAGTTCATAGCGATATTCAATTGTTGTCATCAAGTGAACCTATTCTCTCAAAATAATTGCCTATGCACAGTGGTTGGAGGTTGCAGTTATCTGTGTGTCACTCTGCTGAGGGTGAAATTCTGTCTCAGTGAAAAAAAGAAAAACAAATACCATCCTTCTTAAGTGACTCCATGCAGTTTTATCAGCTGTGATCCAGCTTAAGTCACATTCTTGTACAAAATCTCAACTATTGTGTGAGACTTGTCCTGGGAATCTCAACCATTAATAAAATCAATAAGGCACAAATGGAAGATCACTCCTCTGTCTGTGTATGGAGGACTCAGAACTGTCCTGGTTCAAACACTTGAGGGACACCAATTGAAGTGATCAGAAAATGCCACTTAGTATCTTTGAGCAGAAGCCTGGATTCCAGGACATTACAGGATGAAGTCATTACATCGTCACTGTGGATGACATCACAATGGGTGTTGCCCTGGGTTACCATCTTTAATCTTAACCTTATTCCTGCTAAGAATGTGTAGTGGCTGTCCGGGTTTGTTGTTGGGTTCAAACTGTTACAGAAGAGTGGGGTTCTTTTCTGCATACTAAATTCCTGCTTCCTATAATTTGTATCTATGGCCAAAGGAGTGCAATAACCCTTCCTTTCTTTTTGAAGTCATGTACTTGTAAGCAAGTGGAAGAGTGTGGTTTATACCTACTGCTGCCCTGGGATGTTATAGACCAAGAACCCAAGCCCAAAGATGGGACAATGATTTCACAGACCTGACAGGCATGTCAAACAATTCTCACTTGTACTTCTCAAGATGTTATACTTCTTTCTCTATGATAGGCTTATTTTGGATGGTAGGTGGCTCACTGAAGTTCTTCTCTCGAAATCTGGTTAGGCAGTGTGTCCAGTACTGTACTTGATACCTGCTGTTATGTATGATGATCATGGGAAATATCACCCTATCTGTAAAGTTCCAACATTCCTGACATCCATGCCAGGTGTGTCCACACTTTTGGCTTCTTGGTCAAATAGGAAGTAGAAGAGGTTTGCTGGGCACATGGTGAATATACAATCAATAAAGAAACCTGATTAGCAGAAAACATATAAGTATATACTTGTGGTGACATCTGCCACCATGGATATTCAAAACTGTCCTGAAGTAATCCCTATGCATCACTGGAACCCGAGGTTTGGACATGCCTCAAAGCCCCTGATGAGGTCATTTCTGAATTAGACTTCAGTGACTTTTTCCACACAAGACTAAAATATTTGGATGCTATCAAAGACCAATCTGGGCGATCCCCTGCGCTCACGTTTTGGAGACAAAGCTGAACAACAGCAGGACACTCTCAGCCCCATTTCCCACCCAGTTTCTACTGAAATATAAAAGGTAGTCAAGTGTTGTGTCCCTTGCCTTTAGTTTCAGCTACTTCAGAGAACATGTTCCAGCTCCATCCGTGTAAACATGAAAGAGGTAAAGTCTCTATCTTTTTCTAAGGCTGCATAATATTCCATGCTGTCCATATACCCCAATTCATTAATACATTCATGGGTTGATGGACACTTGAGATTCTTCTATGACTTAGCAATTATGAATTTGGCTGCAATAAACATTCTGGTACAAATATCTTTGTTATAACGTGAAATTTGGTCCTCTGCATATAGAGGCATTGAAAGATCATATGGTAGGTTTATTTCTAAATCCCTAGGTGATCTTCAAACATCTTTTCAAAAGGGACATATTAATTTCCATTCCTACCAGTAGTGCAGAAGTGTTCCCTTGTTTTCCAAATCCATGACAACATCAATAGTTTGTGTATTTTGTGATGTGGACTAATTTTTCTGGAGTTACATGATATCTCAAAGTGGTTTTTATTTGCATTTCTCTGATGATAAATGATGAAGTGCATTTTTCCATGTGTGTGTAGGCCGTGCACCTGTCTTCTTCCAAGAAGTTTCTCTTCAAGTCCCTTGCCCATACTGACATGGGATCACTTGTTCTTTTCTTGCTAAGACATTTGAGTTCTCTGTGGATTCTGTTTATTAAAACTTTATGGAAGATATAACCTCCAAATATCTTCTCTCATTCCTAGGGCTGTATGCTTGATTTACTTACTGTGTTCTTGGCTATGCAGAAGCTCTTTAGTTTGATCAGATCCCAGTAATGTAGTTTTGGTGTTGCTTCAATAGCCAAGGACGTCTTTCTTTAAAATATTTGCCCAGGCCAATTACTTCAAGTGTTTTCCCTGCACTTTCTTCTATCATTTTTATAGTTTCATGACTTAAGTTTAAATCTTCAATCCAGTAAGAGTCTCTATTAATTAATAGTGAATGTGTGTGTCCAATTTCAGTGTTCTACAGGTCCCCAGCCGGTTCACAAAGCACCATTTGTTAGATAAGGAGTCTTTTCCCCATTGGATGTTTGTAATTGGCTTACTGAAATGATGATAAGAAGCTAGGTTCTCCTCTTGGTTCTCTATTCTGTTCCATACATCTACCACTCTGTCCTTGTACCAGTACCATGCTGCTTTGATCACTATCAATTTATAGTACAGTCTGAAGTCTGGTAGCATGATCCTGATTTGGTTTTATTTCTGAGTAATGTGTTGGCTATTTGAGGCTTTTTGTGTTTCTGTATAAGACAAAGTACTATTTTTCTTTCCTTTGTGATCTTTGAAGTATGAAAGTGGTGCTATAACAGGGATTACATTAAAATTGTGTATTGCTTTGGGTAGTATGGACATTTTGACAATATTGATTCTTCTCAGCCATGAGCATGGTACGTTTTCCCATTTGTTAATGTCTTTGGCTATTTCTTTTCTCAGAATTTCATAGTTTTCTTTACAGATGTCTTCCACATCCTTTGTTAAACTCTCAAGTATTTAATCTTCTTTGGCACTACTATAAAAAGAATAGAATCTTTGATTGATTTTTGAGCCTGACTATAGTTGGTATATTTAAAGACTATAGATTTGTGATCTTTGATTTTATAATCTGAGATGCTGCTGTATTCCTTGATTGCTTCTTAGAGTTTTGTAGTTAAATCTCTGGGCTTTTTCTTGCCTGATTGTGATGGCTAAGACTTCCATTACATTGCTAAAAAGCAGTGGAGACAATGGTCAACTTTGCCTTGTTCCTTATCTGAGTGGAAATGATTTATGTTTAACTCCATCCAATATGATATTGACAGTGGGTTTGTTATAGATGACCTCTATCAGTTTAAGAAATGTCCCTTCTGTACCTATTTTCTCTTCCTTTTCTTTTCTTTTTCTTTTTTGTTTGTTTTGTGCAGTTTTTTGCATTTTTGGCCAGGGCTGAGTTTGGACCCACCACCACTGGTATATGGGGACAGTGCCCGAATCCTTTGAGCCATAGGCGCTGCTCTGTACCTATTTTCTTAAGGGTTCTGATCATGAAAGGATTCTGGAAATTATTAAAAGCTTTTTCTGGATCAATTGAGAGAATCACATGGACTTGGTTTCTTATTTTGTTTATGTGAGGAATTATATTTATAGATTTATGTGTATGGAACAAGTCTTGAGTCCATGGGATAAAACCCACTTAGTCTTTGCAGTTAGGGAAGCAACTACTGAACTCATTTAGATAAAGTAGCACCTAAGAGCAGCTTTGAGTTAGAAGTATGTATTATACTCCATGTAAGAGTACTAATGTAGGGCAATTCAACACAAATGTAACAATGTATTTTTGTGAATGAGAGTTGGCATGTCAAATGCATCCCCTAGAAAAATAATTAGTGTAATAGTCTTAAGATTTGTTTTCTAAAGTTGATACTGTGGGTTGTTTTTGTGAATAGCCTGATGGTTGGGACCATTTTTCCTCAAAATAAGGCCAGGAATTAGGAGGAAAAAAAAAAACTAAAACACTTAGTCATGATGTATAATTTTTTGATGTGTTGCTATATTCTCCTTGCATGAATGGTCTTGAATATTTTTGCATCAATTTTCATTATTTATATGGTTCTACAATTTTCTTCTCTTATTGAGTCTTTTTCTGGTTTGGTGATCAAGGTGATGTTTGCTTCATAGAATGTGTTTGGCAGTATTCATTCCTTTTCTATATTTTGGAAAGGGTTAAGTAATATAGGTACTATTTCCTTCTCAAAGGTTTAGTAGAATTTGGATGTGAAGCTATCTGCTCCTAGACTTTCATTTTGGCGAGATTTTCTATAGTTGGTGCTATTTCATAGTTTGACATAGCCCTCTTCAACATTTCCACTTCCTGGTCAAGTCTAGGAAGGTGGCATTTTTCCAAGTATTGGTTTATTTCCTTCAGGTTTTCATATTTCAGAGAATAGAGTTTTTTGTAATACTCATTGAGGATTTTTTGAACTTCTGAGGACTCTGTTGTTATTTAGTGTTTGCCATTTCTGGTTGATGAAATTAAGGATTTTACTCTATTAATTCTGGTTAGGTTTGCCATAGTTTTTTTCTATTATACTGAACTTTTCAAGAAGCCACTGTTTCATCTATTGATCTGTTGTATAATGCATTTGTTTTCAATTTAATTTAATTTTGCTATTTTTTTTTTTTTTTTTTTTTTTTTTGTAGAGACAGAGTTTCACTTTATCGCCCTTGGTAGAGTGCTGTAGCATCACACAGCTCACAGCAACCTTCAACTTTTGGGCTTAGGTGATTCTCTTGCCTCAGTCTCCTGAGTAGCTGGGACTACAGGCACCTGCCACAACACCCGGCTATTTTTCTGTTTTGCAGTTCGGCCAAGGCCAGGCTTGTACCGGTCACATTTGGTACATGGGTCCGGGACCTCGCTCGATGAGCCACAGGCACCACCCAATTCTTCTCTAATTTTCGTTATTTATTTTATTCTGCTGGGTTTGGAGTTGGAATGTTCTTTGTTTTCTAGTTGTTTGAAATGTCCCAATAAGTTGTTAACTTCCTCTCATTGTGCTCCCTTAAGGAATGCTTTCAATTCTATAAATTAATCTCTTAGACCTGACTTTGTACTATCCCAGAGATTCTGGTAATTTGTGTCTTCATTATTCTTTTGTTCCCAAAATTTGGTTATTTCCTTTTTAATCTCTTCTTTGATCCAAATATCATTCAGCATAAAGTTATTTAGTTTCCATGTTTTTATGTGAGAATGCAGATTCATGTCATTACTGAGTTCAACTTGTATTTCATGATAGTCCAAAGAGATGCAAGGAGTAAGTTTTTCTAGTTATTTTTTAGAGACAGAGTCTTAGTTTGTCACCCTCGGTAAAGTTTCATGGCATCACAACTTACACCAACCTCCAGTCCTTGGGTTTAGGTGATTCTCTTGCTTCAGCCTCCTGAGTATCTTGGCCTACAGGCAATTGCCACAACACCCAGATGCTTTTTGTTGCAGTTTAGCCAGGCCAGGTTTTAACCCACTACCCTCCATATATGGAGCAGGCGCCCCATTTACTGAGCCACAGGCAAAGCCCATAAAATAATTTCTATTGTTTTAAATTTTCTGAGGTTAGACTTGTGACCTAAATTGTGATGAATATTGGAGTATGTTCCATGGGCTGATGAGAAGAATGTATATTAAGTTTTGTTAGGATGAAATGTTCTATAGATGTCTGTTAAATCCAAGTGTTGAATGGTTAAGGTTAAGTGTAAAATTTAATTGCTTAGTTTCTTTCTTTTTTTTTTTTTTTTGTAGAGACAGAGTCTCATTTTATTGCCCTCGGTAGGGTGATGAGGCATTACACAGCTCACAGCAATCTCTAATTCCTGGCCTTAGGAGATGATCTTGCCTCAGCCTCCCAAACAGATGGGACTACAGGTGTCCACCACAGTGCCTGGCTATTAATTTTTATTGTTGCAATTTGGCTGGGGATGGGTTTGAGCCTGTCACCATCAGTATGTGGCACTATTACCCTACTCACTGAGCAAAAGGCACAGCACTTTTTTTAGTTTCTTATTGGAGGATATATCCAAAACTGCCAAAGAGGTATTAAAATCTGCAACTATTATGATGCTGGAGGAAATCAAGTTGTTCATGTCTGTTATAATATTTCTTATAAATTGAGGCACATTCTGGTTGGATGCATAAATGTTTATTATTGAAACCTCATCATATTCAGTGTTACCCTTACCAAATATGAAGTGAACCATCCTTATCTTTCCTTACTTTTGTTGGTTAAAGTCCATTGTATATGCAAATAAAATTGCAACACCTGCTTTTTTCTGATTGTCATTTGCCTGAATTATAGATGACTATCCCTTAACACTGAATATATCTATCTTTTAAGGCATGATTAGATTGTTATATGAAGCAGATATATGTCCTGAGTTTTTCTATCCATTCAGCCAACCTGTGCCTCTTTACAGGAAAATTTAAGCCATTCACATTAATTGAGAATGCTGATAATCCTTTAGTATTTTGGATACCAATTTTTTCAATAGTGCAGTGGACATTTTTAATCCTTTCACCACTGTACAAGTTGGATTTTGATCAAAAGTTTCTGAGTGAGTTTTCTTTGGTGGTAGAGGATTGTGGTTGTCATTATGGAGGATAGGTCTGATAATATCCTGAAGGGCTGGTTTAGTTATGGCAAATTGCTTCAACATGTGAATATTTTAAAGTGTTTAATTTCTCCATCATAAATGGAACTTAGATTAGCTGGATAGAGGATCCTGGGTTAAAAATTATTTTGTTTTAAGAGGTTAAAGTTTCATGACCACTCTCTTCCAGATTGAAAAGTTTTAGCAGAGAGATATTTAGTCATTCTGATATTCCTCCTCTTGGATGTTATGCTTTTCTTATGGCTTACAGAATTTTCTCCTTCGCATTAGCTTTGGCATGGTTAATTATAATGTGCCTTGGAGATGCTTTATTTGAGTTCAGTCATGCTCTGGTCCAAAACTGTCTGCTATCTGGATTTCAGAATCTCCTGGCATGTTTGGGAAATTCTCCTTGATTATCTCTTTAAGTAGAGCATCTCAGACTTTCTTCAGGTATTCCTATAAGGCCAATCTTAGATTTATTCAAATTGTCCCAGAATTGTCTGAGAGAATGATCCATTTTGGTTCTCCACCTCGCTTCCTTTTTGAGCATTTGGGAGCATTCTAAAGTTTTATCTTCATTATCATAAATCTTTTTTTCTGCCTGCTCTGTTCTGTTACAGAGGGATTCTACTGTTTTTCTCAGATCTTAGAGGGCTGCAAGTTCTTGCCTCAATGTGTCAAAATCATTGATGATTTTGTCTTTGAATTTATTGAATTCTTCAGACAACTTTTGAAATTCTTCTTGAATTTCTAATTCCAACTTTACCTCCATTTTTTAATTGTAGTGTATTAGTTGTGTTTGCCATCCAAATTTGGAATTTAATTTCTTACATCCCAGGCATTTGAATGGGATCTTCTGGCATGTCCATCTTGTTGTTTCTTGGAGGAGTTGATCTTTCTGATGAATCATGTTGTCAAAGTTCTTCCACTGATTGCAACCCATTATTATTTTTCACCATTTGTCTATATGAGCAGATAAGGTGAAATGGGTTTAAGGGGCTCCTGGAGTAGTGATTAACCAGTCTTTTGTCCAAGAGATGGGACTGGGGATTGCAGCTTTTCCCCTACATCTTTGCAAAGGACCCATACATTACTATGGCGTGAGAGAATGGGGGCCTTCTTGGTGTGGTTCATATAGGAGGCTCTGTCTTGTTTTCATATGGTCTCTTTACAATTCTCATTAATCAGCAACTCTTGCTTGAAGTCTAAGCTGTGAAGAAATAACAGTAACTAAGACAGTCCACTCCCCAGGGCAAAAATTAGAAAAGGAAAATCAAACCTTCCCACAACAACACAACCAGGGTTCCACCTTGGATGGTCCTCAGGTGACTGGCCCAGTGAAAGGGTTTCAAATCAATTGTCCCAGTCAGAAGATAGTCTCAAGTTCTAGAGTTGAAAAGGTATCAAGCAACAAGATATCAGGCGTATTCTGACAGGATTATGAATCTCTCCAGTGCTCTGTGGAGTCAGAATGGCCCTCACAGCAAATGAATTACTCTGGGAAAGTTGATGCCTCCTTCCCCTCCTTGCAACTGTGTCACACCCAGTCACTGGCAATCCCATAGTGCTGTGACCCAATTCCCTCCAATGAAAAGATGCTTCAGGAATTGGTGACTTCCTGAGTCACCAGTAGTTCTATGTCTTCTTGGCCATCCCACCACACTCTCCCACCAGCTGGCAGTGAGAGCTAATGCCTGGCAAACTCAAGCGCTTAATGGAAGGTGGGGAGTTTAACTCATTTCCAGCCCCACCCCAGATTGATGAGGTTGCAACTTATATTCTCACAGAATTGATGTTTCTGTCCTAGCTACAGTCCCATATGTGTCAGGAATTGTTTCAGTTCACAGAAACTGTGACTCAGCCTCACCCTGTGCTGTTGCCACTGCACCAATTCTCATGGGGCTTTCATCTTAGGCTCTGCTGCAATCTATGTTGAGGCAGGCACACTTAGAGCTTACAAACGGCTCTCAGTTTCTTCCCCTCCCTGGTCTGCTGCTGCTGCCATGCCTGCTTTTGCCCCTGCTATGCTCTACACACATGCACAGACAAATCAACAAACTGAACAAGAAACATTTTCATAATCTAAAAAGACCAGAATTACCTTGATGGTTCAAGCAAAGTATTACATGCATAAAACCTGTCAAACTATGACCAAATTGAAACTGTAGCCAGGCATGATAAATTTTTAAACTTCTCTCAAATAGATGTTATGGGGTAGGTGTCAAACAGGTCCCTGAAATAGAATCCCATGGTCATTTCCTGTGGTTCACTGTGTAGTTTGCCATGCCCATATAGTAAGGGTGGTGAGTTCAAACCCTGCTCTGGCCAAACTGCAAGAACAAATACCAAGGTGTTGTGGTGGGTTCCTGTACTTCCAGCAAATCGGGCTGAAAAGGCAAAAGATTCACCTAAGCTCGGGAGTAGTAGCTTACTGTGATCTGTGATTCCACACCACTCTACCGAGTCTGAAAAAAAAAAAGTGAAACACTGTTTCAAAGAAAAAAAAAAAAAAACTAAAAACCAATAGCACACTACTTCAGTGACTCCATAAAGTTATTACAGCTGTGATGCAGCTTGAATCACACTGCTGTACAAAATCTAAATGGTTGTGTCAGGCTATTGCTGGGAATCTCAACCGAAAATATATCAATAAGGCACAAATGGAAGATCACTTCTCTGTCTGTGGATGGAGGGCAAAGAACTGTCCTGATTCAAACACTTGAGGGACACCAGTTGAAGTAAGCAAAAAATGCCACTTAGTATTTTGGCCAGAAGCCTGAATCCCAGGACATAACAGATGAAGTCACTACAAGATCACTGTGGATGACATCACAACTGGTGATGACCTTGGTTACCATCCTTTTTATTTATTTATTTATTTATTTATTTTTTTATTAAGTAATTTGTACATGGATCATGAATACATCTATGCCATTATGGGATTCAATGTGTTGATTTATTTGTACAAATCAGTGTGTTTACATCCTACTAATCAACATACCTTCACCTTGTCTACCCAATTACAGCGTTAAGACATTTGTGTTCTACACCTGATAGATCCAACTTGTACTTGCAATATACTCCATAGGTGTGGTCCCTGTACTAACCCTCCTTCTATCAACCCACCCCCTCTCCCTTCTTCTTTCTTCCCCTTCCCTCCTTCATCCTAGGCTATAGTTGTGTTTCAGTTTTCTTTTTTTTTTTTGTAAGACAAAAATTATTCACAGAAAAGAATACAGAAAACATTAAGGCTCCTGGTAGAGGGTAATAATTCTAGTCGGAAGAGAGAAGCTCTCTCCGTTTCTCTCCCAGTCTTTCCCCATCACCTCCTTTAGGCCTTTAGTCTCAGGGTATATATAGGAGTATGGGTTCCTTGGCCAGGAAACAAATGAATACAGTCCCTTCCACCAGGGTAATTGTATATTTTAAAACTCGGATTTGTGTCATAATGTAATAGCTTTTCTCTGAGTTAAGTAGATAAAAAGAAATAGCTATTTACCTGGTGCTTATTTTGTCCTTTACTGAAGCAGGACCTGTACGTGAAGACATTATCATGGCCTCTTCCCTTAGAATTGTGGCCTCAGGACTTTTCTCAGTGCCCACAAGGAAATGTCCTTGGCTCATTCTTCAGTCTTGAGGATTCAATATCTTTTCTCCCTCTGACCTTACTTTTTAAGTCTTTTTTATTCATTTTTGTCCTATAACAACTGTATATGCAATCATTTTTATAAAATACCAGTCCCTGTGTTTGGTAGAAATAGCTTCATATCATCCTACCTTCCTTCTCTCATAAATTGAAAAAATATTTTCCATAGTACTTTGAACTGTGGTTTCAAATACTGACTCTAAAAAAGACTGCTAGCAATTGGTACAAAGAAAGGACAATGAGAAGTAAGAAAGGAATGCTGATGTTTGATATCTTCTACTAATAATTTTCAATAATTATTCCATTTATTCAATTATTGTATAGCTCTCAATTCCCCCAAATCAAGGAGATCTCCATGCTGGCATTCTTTAATCAGGAATGAGAACTGCCATATGCAGTGCAATAAACAACCACGTCAAGGAAAGGACAAATTGTGTCCAAACTTAATAAAATGAGGTCCATCTAAATTCCAAAGGTATATTTAGTGCCAAATAAAACCTTTAGTAACAATAATTTTATGGAAAATTCCTAAAAGAAACAGCTTTATTTATCTATATTTAACAGTATTTATTGAGCACCTTTTACCTAGCAGATTTCATGCTAGGCACTGGGGCTTGCAGACTCGGCCCCTACTTTCATGAGGCTAACAGTCTGCTAGGAAAGACAAACATTACACAAGTAAAATACAGAAAGAGTTAAGATACCAACGGTACTGTTAGGACATGTGGCTGGACACCTTTAACAGAGAAGTCCCTGAGAAAATGATGTTTGATTTGACATTAATCCTTGAGAAATAATCTTTTATTGTACAGATAATTAATACCTTATTTTAATGACACATAAAGGTGGTTTATCATGTTATAGAACCCACGTGGACTTCCCTTTATTATATTTACCCACACAGAGTAGATACTCAAGATATCAAAATATCCGATGACAAGTAAGGCAGAAGTTAGACCAGTTAAATAGAAGGTACCACGAGTGCTGAGATGGGGTCCTGGAAGGTGCCCTTTGTGTTATACATTGACCTTTAATTGTCCCAGCACTCTGTCAAAGAGGCTCCAGTGGAGGAGGTCCACTGAGGACCTCAAAATCACAGCCATTTACCAACCACTCTAGCTCTACTACTACCTTTTCTCAGTATAAATATGTCCAAAGGATTCCATGGGACATACTTTTTTTAAGTGACAAAAATCATCTATACTTATGATGTTCAACATGGTAGTCTGTTATGTGTATACACTGTGGAATGACTAAATCAAGATAATTAAGGTACCCATTACCTCATGTACACTGTACTTAATATCCTGTGGTGAGAAAATTTGAAACCTACTCTCGAAAATTTGCAAGTATAAAGTTTATTGTTATTAACTATAATCACTGTTGCACAATAGATCTCTACTAGCACATACTGATTGGGTATCAGCCTATGCACACTTGGCTTCTGCATTGAAATAGTCTAGTCTAATCTTGAAGAGTCTAGCAAGTCTAGTCAAACTTGACCAAAAATGTTTAAATCCCTTATTATTTCCAGCAATCATAAAGGACAAAACAAATTACTAAAAAAAGTTCAAAAATTCTCAGAAAAAATCGAAGTTGCTAGTTTTAGAAAGCATTCATTTTGATGAGTTAAGAACCAGTATTTTTCCATACAGTTCTAAACCTAAAGTTTAGAATTGTCAGTTCACTGACAACAGTGAAAATACTTGATTTATTTTGCTTGAGGATCGAAATTTAATACAATTATTTAAAATTTTTCAATAGTCCCTAAATTTAGGTAGTTTTAAGAATGTATTGAATCTTTGGGTTATGATTTTATCTAAATTCAAATACCACTTTCAATGTATGAAAAAGAAAGACATTTTAACATAAGGTTAAATGTATTGTTGAATTCACAAAGTACCAGCAATTGGCTAGTACAAAAAGAATTATGTTACTGCTTAAAAGTCAAAAATAAATTTATCTGTACTAGAAAAGAACAATTACACTAATTGAGCTTGGAGGTACTCCTGTTTTGTTTATTTATTTATTTATTTATTTATTTATTTTTTGAGATAGCCTGTTGCTCCAGGCTAGGCATCAGCCTCGCTCAGAGCAACCTCTAATTCTTGGGTTCCAGTGATCTTCCTGTCTCAGCCTCCTGAGTAGCTGAGACTACTGGTGCCTGCAAAAAGGCCTGGCTAATTTTTTCTATTTTTAGTAGAAGAGGTCTCCCTCTTGTTCAGGCTGGTCTTGAACTCTTGGTGGCTCAAGGCATCCTCCAGTCTCAGACTCCCAGAGTGCAGGAATTACAGGCATGAGCCACTGTGCCCAACCAGGTACTGGTGTATTGTTAAGTAGAAAGAGCTACTTAAATTAGATCTTCACTTTTACACTGACAAATATGATGAGCTTGGCTTCCTGGTATTAGTCCCAACTTTGCAAAATCTAAATATATAATACTTAAGAACTGCAAATCTTGCATTTACTAAAAGATCTTATAACCAAGGCAGTAAAGTTAACATAAATAATTGATTTGGACTAAACTGTAAATTCATGAATTTACTTTTGTTCTATACTTATTTAAATATTAGGAGGCCAGTGCCCTATCCATTAGGCTACTGGGGCTTCTTGATTTAAATATTAGTAGATCTTCAATCGATTCTAATAGAAATTTATTTCCTTCTCCCTGGCTTTCTTCACTTGAGCATGTCAAATAGTTACTAGTATTTATATGATAACTTATTAAAACTGCATCAGAAACACTCTAAGAGGTGTTGCTTGAGCCCAGGAATTCACAACTACAGTGAGCTGTGATCATGCCACTGCACTCCACCCTAGGCAAGAAAGCAAGACCCTGTCTTTAAAGAAAAGAAGAAGAAAGGAGGAGGAGAAGAAGGAAGAGGAAGAGGAGAAAGAGGAGGAGGAGAGGAAGGAGGAGGAAGAGGAGAAAGAAAAAAGAGGAAGGGGAAAATTATTTTTCTTTGACTTTAATCTCAAATTGTGACACCGTTTATGCTAAAAGGTGACTTTGGATCTCTTACATCTTCCACCTAAAAAAATAGCAATTATTTTTATCATTTGTTAAGAGCATTATTAAATTTGTATTTTCAGAATCATTTATGAACACTGGTAAGAGTTAATTAAGAGATGCACCCCACAGATACTCACATCATAGCTCATTTATCTGCAAGTCAAAGACTAGTTTTAAGCAAAGAAGAACCACACCACAGCGCCAAATGACTGTGCTCTTAAACCTGGGAGGAAAGAGCTAAGCCAGAGCAAGAGTCACTTCCCAGCCTTGTAAGAGCTTTTCTGGCAGCCTAAATGTATTGCCAGAGAAGTTGTTGGGCCCCATATTTCTCCAGTAAGCCTCCATTTGGCAGGCATAGTGTAATCTAAGTAGATGGCTCAAGGTAAGCAAACCTGCATGCTACAAAATAATTCTGACTCTAACGGACTTGGAGGTCTGATCTATTTGTAGTGTTGTCCCCAGTTTACGAATAGGGAAGTAAAATGTGTCCCTCAGACAAAACATCTTACGTCAGGCAAAGGTTACAGAAGCAGACCATGCACAGGCTTTGTGGAATCTGATGCACTGGAATATGGACGCCTGTTCCTCCATTTCCTAGTGGAGTCATCTGAATGAACCATTTAACCTCTCAGAGTTTCTTTACCCAGACAATTGGACAAATTACACTCCCTTGTTGGGTTGTTGGGAGAATTAGCAAGAAGCTACGCAAATCATTTGGCAGACAGTAAGGTGTCAGTAAATAGTAACTCTTGATTTTGTTTGGTGTATTTCATTTGTGTTGCCTTTGTGGTGGTTACGGTGGTGATGGTTTTTGTTTTGCCTGTTCCTCACGAGAGGATCTCTCCTTTCTTTCCCTGTTCTTCAGTGCTATAGTCACCTGGCCCTTCTCATGGCCCCTACAACATGGTTCTCCACAGTCGGTGATTCTGCCCTGGAGGGGACAGTTGGCATAGTCTGCAGATGTGTCTGGCTGTCACAGTTATGGGGGCGGGGGTGGGTGTGCTCCTGCCACCCAGTACCCAAAGGCCAGGGATGTGCTGAATATCCTACAATGCCCAACAACAGCCCTCCCACCTCCAGTAAAGAATTATCGAATACACATTTCAGTGGTGCTGAGGTTAAGAAATCCTGGCCTATGTGATAAACATAATAAATTCTAGAGGTAGGGAAGTACCAGCAACCATCAGAATATTCATGATAAATTTCAAACCCTCCATGAAGAGAATAAAGGACAGTTCTAGAAATAAGCATAAAATAAGTATGACTAACCCTTAAATGGGCTGCGAAGGTAGTGGGTATGGGTGGGTGGTGTTTGTAATTTTGTTTTTTAACAGTATGGCCTTTCTTGCTTCAGATATACATATAAAGTGTAGTGTGATGAAGTCAGTGTCTGCACCACCCATCTAGAACAAATGGTTACTTTGCCCTAGAAAGGGGATTTTCAGTAATACCCTAAATCTCCAGTTCCATGAATAAAAATCTTGATATGGGTGTGTAGTATCTAAAAGTTGATCAGACTGGACACTTAAAATTAAAACACTCTTCACACTTTAGTGTCTAAAAATGTTTATTTCAGAATACAAATATTTTGTGAAAAATATCTATGATATAATCCAAAGAGAATGGGGCTAACGTTGCTTTGTTTTGGAGATGAGGCCATACGCAGTCTAAACCACTTTATAGCTTTTGTGGATCCTTTTGCACATTTGAAATACCTATGTACATTGAGATGACTAAACTACCATTTCAGATCATACTTATTCAAACCAGTCCTCTCAGCTCAACAACTTTTATCAGTGTATGGCACGTTTAGAAATAAAAACCTCATTTATATTTTTAAAAATCATCACAACTAACTCAGAAAGTCTTGTTCCCTTTTGAACTCAAGTTAGTGAGATTATTCTACTGCAATATGTTTTTGTTTCTCACTTGAGGAATGACATTTTTGAAATCACTGTAAGAAACAAAGAGAACTTGGGAAAATGTCTGAGGGTAGAAGGAAGTAACTGGGAGAAGGGATATAGTCTAGTGTTAATATTCTACCCCTTTCCCCCAAGTTTTGAACAATGTACATACAGTTTTTACACTCTCAAGATATAAAAAAATACCAAAAATATAATTAATCTATTAGGTAATAATTTGGTTTATTTTTATACTATGTAATTTATTTAAAATAGTATTTTTCAACATTATTCATCGGAGTAATGTCTAATCTTGACAATAAGAATGACAGACATCATTGGAACTACTGAGAACCTAAATTTTCCACTTAATTTTTTTAATGTAAAAAGAGTTGGTACCACTGAAAAACTAAGATAACCATCCTAGGGAAGACAGACTGTGGCCACAATCTTTTAAATCATGCCAACTAGCAGTGAAGAAAAAGGCACTTAACATTTGAGATAATGTATTAAGAAAAAAAAGACTTGACAGCATAGGCAAGTCTGCAGTTGGAAAATTACAGCTGAAGGCAAAAAAGGCAACAGCAAAGACACTGGGATTCTGCTTTGTGTTTTGTTTCATCAGAATTAAAGGAGATTTAAGGTTGAGCATGAAAAGAATCTTGAAGTTCTCGATAGTCTAGTCTTTTTAACTCAATGACAGAATTTGGTATGTCTAAGTTCCCAGAAGCCAGAGTTATTGTTTCTCATAAAGCCACATAATGAGGGATTATTGAAATTCATAAGGTTTAAAAAAAAAAAAAAAAAAGGGGGCAGCTCCTGTGGCTCAGCGAGCAGGGCGCCGGCCCCATATACCGAAGGTGGCGGGTTCAAGCCCGACCTCGGCCGAACTGCAAAACAAAAAAATAGCCGGGCGCTGTGGCGGGCGCCTGTAATCCCAGCTACTAGGGAGGCTG
>CAUYON010041682.1:0-31017 GCA_963573935.1 Arctocebus calabarensis | reverse complement strand
TGGTACATGTATACCATGAAATATTATGAAGCCTTAAAGAAAGATGGTGACTTTTCCTCTTTCATATTTACATGGATGGAGCTGGAACATGTTCTCCTTAGCAAAGTATCTCTAGAATGGAAGAAAAAGTATCCAATGTATACACCCCAAATATGAGACAAATTCTTTATTGTTCAAGTGATGGCTACAACCCATTTATTGCACAGAAAGACAGGGAAAGGGGAGAGGGAGGGAAAGGTAGGGAGAGGGCGGGGGGAGATGGGACAAAGGGTGAGATCACATGTGTGGTACATATTTGAAGGGTCAGGAGAAAACTTCTAAATATGGATCAAAAATGTTTTTACATAGTAAACAAGAAAATCTCATGAATGTTATGTCAATCAGGTTGATAAAAATGTCTCAGATTGCATGTGAAGCCCGCACACTGTACCCCATGATTGAACTAATGTACACAGCTATGATTCAATAAAAATAAAATAAATAAATAAAAAAAATAAGCAATCAAATAGGATACAACAAACATGCATATATTCACAATAGTGTAGCGTGACTAATGTTATAATAGAAGCAAATCCAGAATCCTATGAAAACAGAAAAAGAAAGATTAAGTACCAGGAAATCTTCATTGTGGAGAAGGCATTTTAATTGTGCCTTGAAGAATGTGTACACATTGATCAGGTGGTAAAAGGGATGGATATAAATGAGAATCACATGCAGAGGGATTTTGAGGCAGAAAGTTTGAGAAAGAGTGAAATACTTAAGTGAATGTGTGAGCAGACGATGTAGAGGATGAATGAACAGAGGATACAGGCTGAAGAATGAGGGAAACAGGGCTAGGAAAAAGATCAGCATCTGATCATTTAGGGCCACCCTGTGTATAACTATTTTTGACTGTTTGATTCACCATTGTATCCTCAGTGCTGGAATGACACTCAATAGAGATATGTCAATATGATGAAAAATAAAAACTATAAGGTTGTTTGATTAGAGTTAAGGAAAATAGCTAAGAAGCTATCAGAATAGCCCATGCAAGAGATCGAGGGTCTGAATTGAATAAATAACAGTTGACTTCACATCCCGTGTGAGCTGCTATAACAAAATATCATAGCCTGGGTAGCTTATAAACTATAGAAAATTATTTCTTATAGTTCTGGAGACTGGGAAGCCCAAGGTTAAAGCACAGATACATTTGGTGTCTGAAGAGGGCTCTTGCTTACAGACAGCACCTTCTAGCTATGTCCTTACATGGTAGAAGAGGCAAACAAGCTCTCTTAGGACCTTTTATAAGGATAGTAATCCTTCATGAGTTAATCCTCTCTCACACGTCCACACTTCTTAATCCCAACACCTTGTTGAGGGTAGGATTTCAACATATGAATTCTGGTAGGCAACAACATTCAGGCCATGGTAGCTGAAATGAGGAAAATTGGAAAGATTTTAAAAGGAAAAGTTGACAGGACTGGATTTCTGACTGGATATCGATGGTGCTGGAGAGGGAGGTATCAAGGAAGATTCCAAGGTCACTAACATGAAAGCACAGATAAATGATATCAGCTAGAGTTGAAGACACAGAAGCACTGGAGGGGAATGTAATGAGAGGTGTTAGAATAAGAATCCAAGTGACAACGTTCAATAGTAGTTGAAAATGTCCATCTGGAGTTCGGAGGAAAGATATTAATGGTAACATAGATTTGGAAGTCATCTCACAGTTAGTGTCATAAAAGTGACCACTGAAGCCAGAGGAGTAGTGGATTAGGCTACTCACAGAGAGAATGAAAACAGAGGAGACCCTGAGAGGAAGTCCTGGAGGTCACCACTATGGTTATGTAGAGTATGACAAATATCAGGAAAAAAATGCCTTAAACTACATCTGGCTTAACAGTCATTTTTCATCCCATTTAACAAATATTTAGACCCCTTCTATTAACAAGGCATTAGATATACAAAAATGAAAATATATGACCTCTGTTCTCAAAGAGATTATAGTTAACAATGGGGAGACAGGTAAAAAATTTAGTGTGGTAGGGGCTGCGGAGTGCTATGTAGTGCAGCCCCAGATGGGTTGAGGAAGAATTGGAAAAGGACATCTAATGAGCAATTTAGGGATGGGGTTGGGAGAGGGATTGGAATTTGGGACAGGTACTTTCCTAAAGAATGACTATAGAGCTAAGCTGAGTCATGAGAGATGATTAGGTGACATCGAGGGGAGAAGGATGAGAATGTGTGTTTTTGTGTGTGTGTGTGTGAAAGTGAGAGTGTGTGTATGTACGTAGGTGTAGGGCGAGAATAGTCTGATTCTGAGATACATCCTTCTTTTTGTTAAGACCTAATTCCTCTGTTATTGGGGAAGAGAAAGGGAAGAAGGACAAATGGCTTTTTCCTAATTGCCATGATTTGGGCCCCTACCTGTATTTGATTTTCTGTAAGGAAAGCTTTGCTTTTCTAGTGAACAGCTGTTGGCCATGAAGGGCTTCGGTGTGGTAGGCATCTGAATGCTGACTCTCTGGGGTGTATGGTTAGAGATTTTTGAGGAGTTGCACTGGCCCTCTTCACTTTTTAGAACACTTCTTTCCAGGGGTCTCCTCACTTGACTGCTGAGGGCACTAATGGCACTGTGTAAGGCAAACAGAATGGTCACCAGTCATGAGTTATGCCTAAACAATTAAGATTCTTGTATTCTTATGTGACTTATGATATGCCATTTTTATTTCAAAGCTGATAATTCTATTCCATAATGCAAAAAATATTTGGCATGATACACAGGTTAAACTTACTATTTACTACATCTATTTAAAAGGTAGAAAATCTCAAGTTGGTTAAAATTATTCACAAAACACTTTCAGATGTTCATAGGCCAACAAATGTTGCTGCAGCAAAAATGTGTACTCCCCTAAATAAAAATCATCTGTAAAACTTTTGGAACAAAAGAACAAGGAACCAAGTGATGACTCCATTTTAGTACTTGAAGCATCATATTTATATTAATAAATTCATATAGAAGAGAAAATTGCAGTTCTAGACAAAGTGCCACCAATTGGTGTCATGAAATGTTTGTGCTTGAAACATTTTCTTCCAGAAAAGTATGCAGTGAAAATTATAAATACACTTCTTCAGATATCCACCTATGCATATAAATACATATATGTGATATTGTTTTATAGCTTCTTGTTTCTTATGGAACTATTACTAAAATAATCTTAAATGGAGTGGTATGTATTATCTCCAGTGAACAGGTAAGGAAAAACACTTGAGGAGTTAATGTTTTCGGGCCATATGTCCAGCACTATCCCAGGTGCTAAATGTTAACAGTGAACTTCATGGGGTTTACAATGTAAAATGAAATCAGAAGATGAAACACCTAATTACAGAAAGAGTGATAATATTGTAAAAGGGAAAGCAGATGAAGCTATTGGAATCTATAGGACAGGGTCCTCTAATTTTGTCTGTGGAGTCTGGAAGGCTTCTGGAGGAAATGTGTTTAAGCTGTGACCTGATAGGTAAATTGTTCCTGGCTATGAAGTTTGGAAGGAAGAAAAGGAGAGGGACAAGTATTCTAGGCAGAGGGAAAAGAATGTGCAATAACCTGGAAATAAAACAGAGAACATGATGTGAAGTTTTGAAAATACAGTTTCCTGCTTGAGTGTGGTGGCGCCCACCTCTAATTATAGCACTTTGGGTGATTGAGGTGGGAGGATTCCTTGAACGTAGGAGTTTCAGATTAGTCTGAATAACATGGGGAAATCCTCATCTATACTCACCCCCCCATAATAAAATAATCAGCCAGGCATGGTTGTGCATGGCTTTAGTCTCAACTACTCAGGAGACTGAGGCAAGAGGATCATTTGAGCAGAAGATTTCCAAGCTGCATTGAGCTGTGATTGCACCACTGCATTCCAAACTGAGTGACAGAGCAAGACACTGTTGCTAAAAGAAAAAAGAAAAAGAAAAGAAAATATAATTTCCTACCCCTAGCTGGGCATCACAAAATGAGTGAGAGATAAAGCTTGCAGGAAAGAAGAGAACAAATTCATGCTGAACCCTCGATAAACACAGTAACTCCAACCCAGAGAGCAGACTTCATAAGCCACTATCCTGATATTTTGCCTCATTGGGCCACCAGGTCAGGAAGTCATGCAAAGTCATCCCTTGGTGACAAGATATGCTATTACTTGGCGTGCCAAACTTTGTTAGTATTCACATTTTAAAGAACAATGGGATAAAGAGTTACTGTATAGATGTAAGCCCAATTTGGCCCCTATTTTAGAGTATTAGTGAATAGCCTAATCCAACTTGAACCAGTTGAAAAGAAAAAGATTTTCATAGAATATATAAATCTTTTTTTAAAATTTTAATTAAATCATAATTGTGTACATTAGTGCAATCATGGGGTACAATGTGCTGACTTCATACACAATCTGAAATATTTTCATCAAACTGTTTAACATAGCCTTCATGGCATTTTCGTAATCACTATATGTAGACATTGGTATTCTGCATTTAGTAAGTTTCACCTGCAACCTTCTAAGATGCACCGTAGGTGTGATCCCACCAATTGCCCTTCTTCCACCCATCCTCCACCCTCCTTTCCCTTCCCTTGACCTTTTCCCCATATTCTTTTTTTGCTATAATTGGGTTTTAGCCTTCATATGAAAGCTATAAATTAGCTTCATATTAGGGCAGAGTACATTGGATACTTTTTCTTCCATTCTTGAGATACTTTGCTAAGAAGAATAGGTTCCTCTTTTCTTTGCAACCTTTCTTAAAAGGTTGTCTCAGTACCGCTTTTCAGAAAAAGGAAGGAAGGAATGAAGGAAGCAAAGAAGGAAGGGAGGGAAGGTGGGAGGGAGGAAGGAAGGAAGAAGGAAAGTAAGTAATTGTATTAGAAGTCTCAAAAAAGTGAATTTAGCTCCCTCAAGGCTGTTTATGCATTATGTCCTAGAAAATGGAATAAATGAACATTTCCAAAAAGATATTCATAAACTTCATAGATAATTCTAAATTTGAGTCTATTTCCATTTTGACCCTATTATAAAGTTTTGAGCTGATCCACATTAAAGTGAGTCTTAAATAGCATTAATAAAATAATTTTACAAGAAGAATATATAATCATACTAACTCTTCATTCAAATAAATCAAGAGAGCCCCAGCCAAAAGCAGAATCCTCTGTGCAACTGATCATTTGTACGTAACAGCTGATATGGCAACATCTTATAGTTAGTGAAATTGCTGTTTCCAACCCAAGGCTGATACAATAACAAAGCTATTTATTCTGATTCACACACGAAGGTATGACATCTCTATTTCTAAGCATCTGTTTGACACCCGAAATATTTGCTCTACCTCTTAAGCCCCAAACTCTATCAACAGACACACATTTAGCTGTGTTTCCTGCCACTACTATTAGAGGATCTACAACCAATATTCAGGAGAACAACTAGCTAGGAATAGGTACTCTTCACTTAAAATGCACTGTGGCAATAAAGCTCTTAGAAAGAATGCAGTTAGAAAATGTATAAATTGCTTGTAAAATGGTAAACAATGAGATTCCAGTGAAAATAGTAAAGCATGCGTCTCTGCACCTCTGGTTCTTCTGGCAGGACACTGGGGTAAAATGGGATACATAGGTCATTTATTTATGCTAAAACAAAACAGCAACAAAAATCTAAGTATACATCCAAGTAGGCAAAGAAATAAGGCAACAGATGTCTATATGTTATTTGGAAAATTCTACTGAGATTTGGATTGTGTTTTTGTATTTAGCATTTGTGAAAAGTATCACAGGCTCCTTCACCCATGGGTAGGGTATTAAATACTTTGACCCATGGTCTTCATTAAAATGGGATTACTGTCTGTTTGAAGGGAAGTCATAGGATTGCAGGACTTGGGAGGAGAGAGGTAGAGAAGTAATCTTATTTTTACATGCCATCCAAATAGGAAGATAACATCAGAAAACCTTCCTAGAGCAGTAATGAAATAACTTTCATGGCGTATGAACATCATCACCACTGCTAGTCTGTCATAATAGCATTTAAGGGATTTTTGATTCTAGTACTTTACATTTCAGTTTTTGGCAGATAGTCTATAAAACATCAAACATGAATTAAACATGGAAGGATCACACAGTCCTGAATACTATAAGGGGAAGTGGTCAGGTTTAACTTCATGTATGGTATGGTTAAAGTAAAATACATCAGAAAAGCTTTTCAGAGACAAAGAAAGTGGCTTTATAGAAGAGTATGTAGAAATGGGATAAAATAAATGACTGATGTAGCTCCTACAACAGATTTTCTAAACTAATACAAGGAACACAAAAAACAGCTACAGAGCTGGTACCTTATCATTTATTCATTGAGCATTTATATGCAGCATGCAAGGAGCTAGAGGAGAATAAGATAGCAACAAGTCAAAGATGTTACTCCCTTCTTCATAAAACTTACATTCTAGACAGGGGCAGGGAGGTAGAAGATAAGTAAAGAGTGACAAATAAAGATGAGGCCCCTATCCTCTGGGGGCTCACAATCAAGTTTGCGGAAAAGACATAAGAATAGTCACACCAATATCTGAGGATAGGGTTGATCAATTTTTAGTCATTTATTACCCATCTTCAGTTGATAAAAGGTGGTTTCCAGATAGGCCAGTCCAATGCCAATAGTCACAACTTGTTGGTGATGCTCTTTATGAATAAGAGCAGGAGAAGAAAATACACAGGGCAGTGTATCAAATCCTAAGGAAGTTGAGATACTCAAGATCTCCCCAGCCATGACTAAAGGTGAAGTGCAATCTGTTTCTATGGGGAGACACATGTATATGTAAAAAACTGAAATACACACAAAAAACTCTGCAGCAACTTAGGTTTCTTATCTGATCAATTGTTCTCTTGTGTTCTTCCCTGGAATTATTACCAAAAGGCAGAAAAGAGGAGCCAGCATTAATTTATCTATCCCATATTTTCCTTGATAAATGTGAATTGGGGAAACTTCTAGACCTCTGTTTTAACCAGTTCCACAATTTGATTCATAAGTATTTTGTTATAGCCCTGAAAGTCTGACTCAATGTTCTCCACTGGGGTTTAGAGTTTGAAAGGCTAGGTTCCTATTCAAATGTGCTATATAGGTTATGATCTCTTGGGCCATTAATCACATCCTGATCATCCTTAGCTTCTGTGATGGTGCAATAGGGCAGTGGTTTCCTACCTCCTACCATACAATGCAAAATCCCTCAGCTCTCGAGTACATGATTTAGAGGTCATGCAGGGAGGTCAAGGAAAAAACAGAAGCGACTCATGCTTTTATATGATTTTAGAGCTTGGCCTTCAATACAACATGCTCTGCTTTGAAAGAACTTTAAAAGCCACTGATAAAGGCCCATAAAAGCATCCATGTAGCCAACACTCAGAATGACATCAGTAATGTAGCAGGCACTTTGTGTTAAAGTGTTTGTATTTTCAAAAGCTATTTCCTTGCAGCGTTCACCAACCCAAACTGACTTTGAGGTATCTTTAACAAAAATTCATTCAAGAGTCATTGATTCTTACTAAATATTAAGTTGCTTAGGTTAGATGTGTTTACTATATTTTAGCATCTGTTAATTGAATATCTCCTTTTCATAGTCCCTTTTTTGGCCACAGTGACTGGCAAAGAAGTCATTTTGTGCCATGGTCATACACCAGACCCTCCTTCAGGACTACACGGAGTAGCAGCATTCTACAGGTCTAGAAAGAGAAAGGGAAGATGATACCAATTTAGCTCCTACAAAGTGGTCCAACCATTTCACCGGACAGTAAGAAATAATCCAGAAAGATTCAACAAAAGTTGACTTCCAGGTAAAATGTAAAATTGAGATGATCATCCAGGCAAAGTAATTTTGTCTACAGATGAACCTTTTTTCTCCTTGTCTTATCTCATCCCCAGTCATTTCCTTTCTGTCAATTTATAATAAATTCCTCTCTCTCTTCTTTTTTCTCTTTCATTTTACTCTTCTCTGATATATATATAGAAAAGGCATAGGCATCAAAGTCAGTAAAACGTAGATTTAAATCATACTTACCATTTCACAGCTGTGTGTTCATCAGAAACGTATTTCACTTCTCTGACTTATCTCTCTAAATCATGATTATACTGTCAAATGCCTTGCTATTATTTGCGTTATAGTAAATGTTCAATAAATGATACTTACCACTTTACTTTCCTCATTAAGCACCACTATTTGTGTTTCCCAAGCATTCTCCTTTCTTTCCTTCATTGTGTTATTTGAAAATCCAGTATTTCTTATAACTTTATATTTTCTGTTTATGAAGAAAAGGAAGAAGAAGTGGCATGGTAGGAGGAGGAGAAAAAAAAGAAGAAGACAGAAAAAGAAGACAGTGAGTGTGGTAGCTGTAAAGGAGATACGTATACCTTGCATTCATTTTACTGTCTCTGTATGTATGCATTCATTTTCACACTTGATACCCCAAATTTATAAGGAATCTTTCTATTATCGTCAACTCCTTTCTGTGTTGAAAAATCAGAGACTAATTAATTTGAAGTTTACATTGCTAGTGTGTCAATTTTGGTTCCTAAATAAGCAGATGCCAACATGGACTAAGATATTTGAGTGATTTATGGGGGAGAGATGGCTGAAAGATAGAGGAGGAAAGAGCAGGACTTGTGAGAAAGATTCGTCAGAGCGGGATACAGGGATGGCCACTACGATAGGAAATAATGAATGAAGGTTAAGTTGGAAGAGTTGCAGACAGTGTGGCATTCTGAAAATGTGTTGGCCTGGTTGATGGGATGTCCCTGAACTGAAATTGTCTCTGAAAGTAGTCCAGTATCAAATAGAAATGGGCAGGCACCGTTATCCCTGCCACACTCAACTACCAGCTCGAAGCAGTTTAGAAGAAGCACTGAGTCTGCTGGTTCTCCTGAAGGAGATTCACCTTGGTGCTTCTCATGGATAACACAGCTTATAACCAGCAACGCAGAATTTGAAACTAAAGTGTATGGGCTTAACCCTATACTACAAAAGAATTCTACCCATTATATGAGTCAAAGATATTAGTAATGGAATAATCTGCCTTACTTTTAAAGAGATAAGATCATTTTCCTTTCTTTTTTTTTTTTATTAAATCATAGCTGTGTACATTAATGCAATCATGGGGTACAACGTACTGGTTTTATATACAATTTGAAATATTTTCATCAAACTGGTTAACATAGCCTTCATGGAATTTTCTTAGTCATTGTGTTCAGACATTTATAGTCTACACTTCGTGGGACCAAATCTACGGTGCATCTTACAAGGGTACATGTGAAATTTACTAAGATCGTTTTGTAAATGATAGAACTGAAGATGCTCAAAGTTGGGGAAATGTGCTATTCCTTATTTTATTATTATTAAATTTCACAATTTTAGAGAGTACATACGTTTTGTTTACCTACTTTGTTTTTGTACAGACTGAGTCAAAGTTGTAAGTCTGCCCTTCGCCTGCTAGGGAGCACTGTACTCAATAGACGTGAATGTACACATTCTCCCCTTTTCCACTCCCCTCCCCCCCCGGTTGGATTTTCATTGAGATTTACTTCCATATGTGCATTTAACTATTCTGTGACAGTGAATATGTTGCCTGGCAGAGTTCTATAAATCCAGAAAAATATCTTGATTTGCAGCAAATTATGGGCTTAACAACTATATAATACAACTTAGAAAACACTTGGCTTCTCTCTATCCCTCTCCCTTACCATTACTTTGTTGAAAAAACAGAAGAGCATCATTATGAATTGGTTGGATTATTAGATAACAGTACCAGGAGGTAGATCTTTAAATAATAATAAGTTAAAGCAGAAAGATGAACATGGTCTGTTCAAATATACTTTCTTGACTCGGCGCCTGTAGCTCAAGGGCTAGGGCACCAGTCACATACACTGGAGCTGGCAGGTTCGAACCCAGCCTGGGCCTGCAAACAACAATGACAACCACAACCAAAAAAATGGCCGGACGTTGTGGTGGGCACCTGTAGTTCCAGCTCCTTGGGAGACTGAGGGAAGAGAAGCGTTTAAGCCCAGTTTGAGGTTGCTGTGAGCTGTGACGCCATGGCACTCTACTGAGCACAACAAAGTTGAGACTCTGTCTCAAAAAGAAAAGAAAAAGTCAAATATATTTTCTTACTAGAAGCTAGTTAAATAAAAACATCTCTGGGATTTTGCTGTCTTCTCGAAGATGTCTTTCACATTTTTTAAAATTCAAAGTAGACAAGTATATTTGTACTTAATCTTGTACAAACTGACTTATAAGATTATGAAGAAATAACTGAGAGCAATGTTCAGATTAAAGGAAATTGGAAAACAAAATCAATTATTTAGTAGAAATCTGTTGAAGGGTTCCTCTGCTATGAGAATTAATTAATAGATGTAAGTAATTCTAGAGAATTTAGTATCAAAAAAGGCTTAAAATCCTGCTGGAGCATAGAATTTCAGATAGGACAGTGAGTTTATAATGGTGATATTCAAGCTGCAATGTTGATGACATTGCTGCAATACAGTGCAAAAGAGGTGCTGTGGTTTGAATGCCTCTCCCAAATTTCATGTGCTGGAACTTTAATCCCCAATGTGGTAGGAGTGAAAGCCTTAAAGAGGTGATTGGATCATGAGGGCTCTGCATTCATGAGTGGATTAATCTCTTTATGGATTAATGGATTAGTGGATTAATTGTTAACAGATGAATAGAATGTCATTAATGGGATTGAAACTGAAGGCTGCACAAAAGAATGTAGAATGACCTGAGCAACTATGTAAGCACTTTTCTACACTAGCTCCCTGCCATGGGTGCCCTGTGCCCCTTCAGGACTATGAAGAGTCCCCACAGGCAACAAGGCTTGCACCAGATACCCCTCTACCTTGGACTTGTCAGACTCCATGCTGTAAGAAATAAATTAATTTTCCTTATAATTATCCATTTTCTAGTATTCTGTTATAAACAACAGAAAAAAAAAACCCTGAGACTAGCAGTATTCATAAACAAAATTACTATCTAATTCAACATTGATGTGTCAGGAACATAGAGAGGCAAAGTGTAGAAGGGAAGGATGAAGATTTACATGTGTGGAATGAACAGTAAAAGGAAGATGGAGCACTCCGGAAAGGGGAATGATAGGTGCAGTCACCAGAGCAGACTTATAGTTTTAAAAAAAAAAAAAAGTTTTATTTTCCTCTCTTAGAAAGGAGACAAATTATATAAGATTGTACCCTTCCAGGATATGAAAGTCATTTTGTTGCAATGAAACTCATCATAAGAGATTAATCCTAAATAAATTTAAGGTCATGGGTCCTGCACTTGGAAAACTACCATGGATTGACCCAAACCTTGAAAAAACTGATGTGTTATTTTTCTTTAGTCCTTATCTTATTTCCTTTATATTTAATTTTATCCCAGATAAATCTCTAGGTATATGGTTCACACCAACAATGTTCAAGATAAAATGCGAGTCATATTTTGAGACTAAGGGTTTGATGAGAGAAACACTATTCAGAAGTTAGTACTGAAACTGGTGGTTGCTGCAGAGGAAGCAGTGGGTTCTGCAAACCTCATGCATTCTGCTTATTCTTTGGGAAAATAAAACATAGAAGAGGGTTAGATCTGGGTAAATCCCATTTGAGGGGTGTTAATGGTGCTAAAAAAATGTTAACTATGTTGGACGACAACTCAGGGTGCAGTTACTGAAGAGAATCAAAGATATAGCTAACAACAGCTGCCTGGGACCATGTCAACTAAGAAACAGAAAAAAAGGTTGATTTTGTGTTTATTACCTAATCTCTATTTCTCTGTACTAAGAAAAGGATAGGATATTCTTCACATTATAATTTTAATTTCTGTAAAGAAAATAAGCATCACCATGTTAAATAGATTTATATTATAAAAATTTTGAATGTATTTTATCATGAGTTATATATCATAAACTGGTTATTACCTATATACTAAAATACATTGCGAAGTTATTATTAAAAGTGCGGGCTCCAAAAAAGTCAGATGTAGGTTGAGATAAGATATTCAGTATTGTTCTTCAGCTTTCGTCAGTGTTAACTGAAACTTTCTCAGCTTTAATTTACCCACCTCTATGAAACATAGAGTTGTTTTTCTGAAAAGATAAATAAAATGATGAACCGTTAGTGAGACTACATTTAAAAAGAGAAGACTCAAACAAGTAAAATCAGAGATGAAATAGTAAACATTACAACTGTTACCATAAAAACTTAAAGAATCTGTAGGGATGATTATGAGAATCTTGGAATCCCTAAAATGAGGCCCATTTGATTGTGGTGAACAATCTTCTCACTATGCTGTATAATTCCATTTGCTATTATCTTATTGAGAATTTTTGCATCTATGTTCATCAAGGATATTTGTCCATATTTTGTGCATGTATGCAAGTTTATCCTTGTCTGGTTTTGGAATCAGGGTAATTCTGGCATTGCAAAATGAATGTGGAATGAATCTGGAAACTCTTGACAAGAAATAACATTATTTCTTCCTTAAGTGTTTGATAGAATTCAGCAGTGAAGTCATCAGGACTTGAGCTGTAGTTTGATGAAAGATTTTATATTACTAATTTAATTTCTTTGTTATTAGTCTGTGAAGATTTTCTATTTCTTCATAATTTAATCTTGGAAACAAAAGGGTGGATATTAGCCACTATAGAAAACACAACACAGTGTAAAATTCACAATTCATATTAAAAAAATCACACAGAGGGGTGGGGCCTGCAGCTCAAGGAGTAGGGCACCGGGCCCATAAAGCGGAGGGGACAGGTTCAAACTCGACCCTGGCCAAAACCCACAAAAAAAAAAAAAAACACACAGAATAGGAATAGAAAAGAAACAGGACAAGCTGCCAAACTACAAAGACAAATAGAGAAAAGAAAAAAAATTATAAAACAACATTTAATAATATGACTGCAAAATAAAACCTCAAATAATAATACATATTAACTTTGATCATAAATGGATTAAATGTGCCTCTTAAAAGACATAGTTTGGTGGAATAGATAAAAATACGTGATGCAACTATTATGTTGCTTGCAAGGAATTTACCTTACCAATAATGACATATATAGCTTGAAAGTAAAAGGGTTGAAAAAGATATTCCTCTCAAATGGGAAACAAAAAGCAAATAAGAGGAACCATACGTATATCAGATAAAACAGACTTTAAATGAAGAACAATTTAAAAAAAAGAGAAAAAGTCATTATATAATCTACTCTGAAGGAGAGGAGTTAACTATGTATTAAACAGACCTCTGTCTTTGGATTTACATCTGTTCAAAGACCTCTGTCTTTGGATATACATTCTGTATAATGCTCAGACATACCCTTTTAGATTAAAAGGCTCCATAATTTTTGTTTTATTTTGGTTGTGTGAAAATAAATTAAAATAACTTTCAACCTCAGTTCAGTGGAAGAAAAAGGAAATGAAAAAAATTATGGAAAATGGTGGAAATAATCTCATTTCTAAATCTGGCAGCTACTACTCAGTTCTCATCAAGTGCTTTCATCCAGACAAACAAAGATAGTTTCCTAAGTCTTCCAATTTTTCAGAAGAAACCAGAAGATAACATTTTACAGTATGTACCTGAACTTGTAAGTCTTGAAAATGACAAGCAATAAAGAAAAAAAAAAAAAAGCATACAATGAAAAGGCCAAATGGTTTAACAGACTATATCAATACAATTCTGACAGGGAATACTAATTTATAAATGCTAAATGTAATTAATAACATAACTAAAATTATAAGATATGTATACCTTCATTCATTTCCAAACTAAATTACAAATTCTCAGAACCTATTTGTGCTATCATTTAAGGGAAAATGAAGGGAAAGAGATTACTTCAATACATCAGAAAGTGTTCTAGTTCTCTGTCAAAAATTAGTGATTTTCTCCTTGTCAAAGTACCTGTTGGCCTCATCACTAAAGTACAAACAAAACAAACAATTAAGGTAATTATATAAATAATTCATAATAAGGAGGGCACTCATACAACAGTCAGGACATTTATTGCAAATTTTATTTTAAATTAGGAAAATTAATGTCCTGGTAAACCAAGCAAAAGGTGTTCACATTTGTCAGACAAGCCATAGAAGCAATATGCAAATACCTCATTTTTTTTTTAAATCACATATGGTATTTCAGTTTGTTTATCTTTGAAAGCACCTTCCCCTTAGCAGAGGAGTCTGACTCTAAAGGTTCAAAGGAAAGAGAGAAACTGTATATCCAATCCATTATTATGTCATCCCCACATTATCTTATTTATTTGTAATTGAGTATTTACTGAAAATCAAAAGCACGACAGAAATCTATTTTTTCTTCCTTGAATAAAGATTGGATTTAAGATTATCATCACAATATGTATATATTGTGTATACATATACAGATTATACACATATATATCTGTATACATATATAGATTATACACATATATATCACTTCTCATGCACACTACTTTAATAGAAATGACTACTGACCCTTTAATAATTCCAAACATTTAGTTGTTATGTTTTGCAAACAAGCACTGAGCTGGACTTGGTAAAAGTAAAAGAAGTTGGTCTTTCAAATTAGCATGTTGTGATTTGTGGGTATCGTACCACCCACTAAACATTTGAATAATGCTTTCTTTTTAATTAGAATGAAAAAAATCCTAAGTCTTATCTCCTGTGAGAGTAGGAAATAAAAGCCCTCAATGTGAAATGTAAAATAAAACAAAATGAAGCAAAGGAAAATGTTGCCAAAATTCCATGTCTGAGCTGATTATTTTTCTCCAATGGATTATATGTGGTATTTTGCCCAAATAAATAATTGCAATCTTTCTTAGTATCTGTACTAAAAAGTTTAGTTTGGGAAATATAAATATTTTTAAATTTTTTTCCGATTTTCACATAGATTTAAAATCATAGAATACCAATCAATGACACAAGAGCCCTTGGTTTATTTCTTCAAATAGGTACCCTGAAGAGGTGTACTATACAAAACTTAAAGACTCTTGTTGCATGAACTCATGTTGATCTGCCTTGAATACAGACTTCACTATATATCTTATCATTATTATTTTTATTGTGCAGAAATACAATCATTCATCAGGAACTAGATAAAGGTCATGCTAAATGTTGAAAAGTAAAACAAGGTTGTTTTTCAAATATGTGTTTTGTTTATTTATTTTTTTTGGAATGGATTAACCAGATAGACAACCAGAGAACACCAAATGTCACTAGCAAAGAAGTGATTTTTGTTAGTGCTTTCAGGGAGTTTAATAAATGATGCATTGCTAGAGACTTAAAAAAAAAAGTGCTCTGGTGCAATTTAATGAAAAAGCAGGGGGTGGGTAATGAATCCAGAGCTGATAGGAAAGACATTTCCCCCCAAATGGAAAACGTACTCAGTGTAGTTTTCAATAGTTGAGACCAGCAAGATCTGGCTGGCTATAAAATGACAATGCATGCACTTAAAGTTACATTTAATTGGAGAGCTTTTATACTTTCCATCACAGAATGACAAGTTCAATTGATTTTTTTCATTGAACTGACTAGATGTTGGACACAATTGCCTTAAATTGACTGGTAATTCAGCCCATACCAGCATAAAATAATAGATCAACTCAAAGGGGAAAAAAATAACAGGTGGATTGAGTTCTCACGAATTTAGCTGATTGATAGAATTTTTAACCTTTTAACCTACCATTTCTGTGTCAGAGATAAACAGCCTCATCTCAGCAGCAATTCTGTCACACCCTGAAACCTCCTCACAAAGAGAACACCTGACCTGGTCCACCATTGCTGACCTGCAGTTTCTCCATTATTGCCTGTGGGAAATTAATACGATTACATTTGCATTTGCCTTTTCCATACTAAACAGGGACTTTGGCCAGCCCAAGGCAAAATAGTGAAACAAAATCTGTTTGTGGGATGCTCCAAATCCTCTCTTAGGAGGCATTCAATTTCTTGATAGAGTTTCTAAATTAATTTCCTAAAATTCTCTGAATATCATGTGAATTTCCGCACAATACCAAAAAAATCCTGTCCCCTCAGTACTTAAGGCTTTTGATAATGTGGTGCATTATTTGAGGATGATAAAAGCTGAAAGCTGTTTATGGGTTACACTCCCTATAAGTGTTGAATTTTAGATAGCAGACTTTGGCACAGAATAGTCACTGGTGTGGAGACTCTCAAATCTCTCTCAAGGGAAGAGGAGCAAAGGACCTGAAAACCTGCCGTCTTGCTCCCGAACCACAGATATGAGCTGTTAGTTACCACATGTGAGGCTGATCCTGAAAAGCCTGCTTACATTATTTGCTTAAGAAATTGCAAAGACTATTCCAAGGGTAGAATTCAGCAGCTTTTCAAGGTTAGGAGGCTCATGCCAGTTAACTTTCTCTATGGATTCTGGTTCACTATGTCTGGCTATACTCAGTCACGTATATTTTCTTAAAAGTGAGCGAGGTATGTTTGAGGCACAGCTAAGGATCAGTGCCATGTGGCTCGATTTGACTAGGTCATTTTATGATTAGATTTTGGCACCAGATGATTAATCAAGCTTGAAAACTTTATGTTAAGCTAAAAAGTTCAGTCACAAAATATCACATATTTTATGCCTCCATTATATGAAATGTCCAGAAATAGCAAATCTATAGAGACAGGGAGTAGATTAGTGGTTTCTAGGGCTGGAGGGAAGTGGAATGGAGAATAAGGTGACGCTAGTTAAATGGGATTTCTTTCTGAGGTGATTAAAATATCCTGAAAGTGATTATCGTAGCGGTTTTTCTATAAATATATTAGAAATATTGACTGGTACATTTTAAATGGGTGAATTATATGGTGTTTTAATTACATCTTAATAAACCTTTTAGAGAAAATGTACATGATATGTAATGAAACATATCTCCGGCTATCTCCACAATGTGGAAGAAATGTATCTCTCCTCAGTTATGAGAGAAAATTATATCACTCTCTGTCATTCTTGCAGGTTCTAAAGACTTATAAATGCTGTCAGGTTTTAAAATTTAGTTTTTTTGTTTGTTTGTTTTCTTTAGAGACAGAGTCTCACTTTGTCGCCCTCTGTAGAGCTCTATGGCATCACAGCTCACAGCAACCTCTAGCTCTTGCGCTTAGGCAATTCTCTTGCCTCAGCCTCCCGTGTAGCTGGGACTACAGGCACCTGCCACAACGCCTGGCTATTTTTTGTTGCAGTTTGGCTGGGGCTGGGTTGGAACCCAGTATCCTCAGTATATGGGGCTGAAAGCCCTACTTACTAAGCCACAGGCACAGCCCTAAAATTCAGTTTTAATTTTTCTCCTAACACTCTCTCATTGATAAATTAGTGGTTGAAAGCTGTAGCAACTCTATTATATAACTGAAATGAATTGACACCCTTCAAAAAAGCATCATGGCCAAGTTATCAATAATGGAAAAGTAAGTTTCCTGTGGATGGCAGAGTTGATATTTCCATTGATTACAATATCCTTTCCAGTTTTTCTGTATATGGAGGATTATTTAATTAAGAAAGCACGTAATTTCTGTCAGGGCAGAGTTATTTTTCTGGTTACTCACCAAATCCTAAAAAGAATACTCTGTCTCCTACCATTCAAAGCCAACATAAAAATCTGTTGGCTTAGAAGGAAGTGGTTACTTTCACACAGGTAAATTTATTCTTTTTTCTCCGTAGCCATGATAAATTCAGCAATGCTTCAGGAAATCAAGGGATCAGTGTTTAACAGCAAAACCCTCAAAATATATTTTAATAAGAGGTTTTGAGTGAATAAGTAAATAAGATAAATAAAGGCCTAAATACTTTATGTCCATTCTGACAGTTATTATAATTTAAGTGATGTGGGTCAAAAACCATATTGGGATATTTCTGATATTTCCTGATTTAAAGATTCTTAAAATGGATGATATAAGCTAAAAACTTTCAAATAAATGAATAATTACATTATGCATATTTATTGAGATGGGTATATTTATTGAGATTTATGAATGAATTAACCAAAAAAATCTTTAAGCGATAAATCAGGACAGGTTTTAACCATTTTGTCAGCACTATGTTTCCCTTTACAAAGGTCAGTTTTCATACACTTATTTCCCTTGGATGGAAATTTAATCAAATCTCTTATTTTCTGTATAAGAAGATAAAGGCCAGAGATATGACTTGCTGCATGACCCCAGCTAGGAAGTAGCAATGCAGGGACCAGAAACAGGGTTTTGGGATATAACCTCCCCTGGAGGCTTAGGTATAATGTAGCTCCTACAGCAGCACTGGCAGTCTGATCAGGTTTACACATACATCAAACTCCAACACCATGATCCAGAGAAACAGGAAACAGTGGCCAAACTGCCATGTTGCCTCTCACCCTATTGGGCCTCAAAAGCCTAAAATAGTACCTTCTTTTGTGATCACCTTCATGTTTCAACAACTCACTCATTCAACAAATATTGAATAAGTACTATTGGTCAAGCACTTGGGAAATGAAATAAATAATCTTACCTCTTGTCATCAGAATGGTTGTGGCTCAACCTCACCAGTTATTTTTGAGAACTTCACCAGTGATTGCAATTTCTTAATCATCAAATTAACAAAAATTTGTAAAGCAAACTGCATTGTTGAGACAGTGAGGCAAGTAGTCTTTATATGCTGGTAGTTTATAAATGAGCAAAACTCATCAGCACTTATATATCAATTACTATGTGAAATACTTTGCAACATTTTAATATATATTTCTCATTCGATAGCCACTATGAGATACATCCTCATTCCCCAGCCAAGGGAAGCAAGGCAGAGATGGGAGAGGACTTTGCTAGGGTCCCAAAGAGGTCATTTTGCTGCATGTTTTTGTCTGTTTGCTTATTCTCAGCCCAGTTCATAATCATCACCAACGTCTAATGTTGTAGCATTAAAGTTGTAATGGAAATGAAAAATTTCTCTTCTACTGCTAAATGAGCAGGTTGTGGGCCTCCTGTTAGCCATGTGAAGAAGAATCTGTAGGCCAATAGCTGATCTCAGCATCTACCGAGGTGATTCTTGTGAACCACAGACCAACTGGGCTTTATTTGCAACAAAGTGAATTCTGCATTTTCATTTTCACCTGGCTGTTAGGCCTTTGGGCTAGATCTTGTAATTCTCATGTATTTTGCTTGTTTTCTCTTACTCCACAGTTTCCATTGCCTCCTCTCTTCAAACACACACTCTCCCTCGTACACACAAATATCAACATACTATCCTATATCCTAACTAAACAAACAAACAAAACTTGGTGGCTAGTTATCTTTACTGTATAGAAACACATTTTTTACGCCTTTGTCTGATCCTTTGTCTGAATATGCCTCCGTGTGGATTTTTGTATGAGATTATTATATGAAAAAAATCAATGACAGCTATTCCAAAATGATTGTTAAAGAACATTTAGACTTCTCCTTCATGTCAGCCTCCTTTATGCAAACTCCATTTACACTGAAGGTAGAAATAGAAAGACACTTTTGTTTTCATTTTTAAAAACTGCTCAGGGTTTTATGTTTTTTTAATAGGACAACATTTTGTAGAACCAGATAAAGTAATAATAGAAAAGCCCAACTTCCCAAACTGTTTAGCCCCAGTCTTTTAACAACTCCCCTTATCACCCGTGGAGTTTCAGAGTACATTCCTGTGATAGCAAAGAAAAAAAGAATAAAGAATTTCATACAGAGCAACAACAATAATACCAAAACAAAGAACCTCCACTTGTTTTAAAGAATCTATCTTTCACCAGCATTTAGCTTCATAAAATCAACTGACTCAAGTGTGACTTTGCCAAATAAGGACAGATGATAATGCACATAGTAGTTAGTTTGCTTTTAGGGGTGTGTGAAAAATAAAAGAGAAAGTCAAGAGGATTTTCATGCATATACAGAGAAGGCTTCATAGAACTTTTTTAAAAAGCTTGCTTAAGCATGCTTTAACTTTTTTTGTAAAGATAGATCTTTTAAGAAGCAAACACTGTCAGCCACGGTGGCTCACACCTGTAGTCCTAGCACTCTGGGAAGCTGAGGTGGGTGGATAGCTTGAGCTCACGAGTTTGTGACCAGCCTGAGCAAGAGCAAGACCCGGTCTCTAAAACTAGCCAGGCGTTGTGGCGGGCGCCTGTAGTCCCAGCTACTCAGGAGGCTGAGGCAAGAGGATTGCTTGAGCCTGAGAGTTTAGTGTGGCTGTGAGCTATGAAGTCAAGGCACTCTACTGAGGGTGATAAAGTGAGACTCTGTCACAAAAATAAAATAAAATGGAAGAAGCAAACACTATTGTCACATTACATATTATATTTTTCTTCTTTAGTAAGAAAAGGCTAAAATACAGATGCATCATCAAAAGGGTTTCCATAGCCACAGTGGATTGCCAGCCTCTATTCCTACCCTTATTTACTGGCAGGGTTCGTGTGAACAGCTATCTGTCACTCAGATAAAATCTGCTGACTTGCAATGACATGGTCTGGAACTGCTGCACATTGGCACACAGTCCTATAGAATTCTAAAGTACCCATTTGCTCACAAGCACTGTGACAGTAATATTCTTAAACTTGTGTTTTCATGTACAAGTGACCAACCATTCCGTTTAATCTATTCATTAAAAATAAACCACCTAGAATATTGAATTAAGTGGACATATGAAAGAATTGAACCAATTCTTTTCTAAATATCCTGTTCAAAATTTTCTTCTCTTTTGTGTTAATCAAGTTAACCTTAATTAATGACATGGGACAATGTCTTTTGAATTTTGTATGACATTAAATTTTGTATACATTTTCTATAATTTTGCTAACCTGCCATAAAAATCTTTGAAATAATGACATGTATTATAACTGAAATCTTCTGTTATTCTTTGAGTAAGAATAATTATAGGGTCTTCACCCTCAGCTAATATTTTAATGTAAATTTAACTGTAAAAGATAATACACAAATACATATGTACATATTAATTATACCTATTTAGAATCAGAAAAGATTTGATCCTGACATTTTTTCATATACTTCCCATCAAATATATTGACATTTTTGGCAAGGTGTGTTTTCAGCAAGGAATGGTTTAACCAGCATCTGAAAATATTCATTTTATATATAGCGAAGGGTGAGAAAACACATTACCTAAAAGAAAGTACATTGTTTCCTGCTAAGATACTGATTTGCCCATATGGATGTGACTTCACTATTATATATTACTAGCAGGAATTGCTGAGTTTGGCCCTTAGGGTCAATTTTTCACTATAATTTTAAACATTTGAAAGTCACATATTTTCACTAAGTTGCAAAATTACTCCTTTATTGCATCAAAAATTGATTCCTTTGAGTGTTTTCCATTTTAGCACAAAAAAATTTCTTGCTAGATGTCTTTATAGACAGCAGGAAATATACTTACCTATTCAATTTTCTTTTAATAAAAAATGGACTGGAACCAACCAGGAACATTTACTCACATCAAAAGGGAAGTAAATTTGACTAAGTTGTTATTTTCTTATGAAAGTGCTGAGATGGAGAACTTTCTAAGTTAGTTCTGATCTTTGATAAATCTCAGAAATTATGCCAATATTTGACTGATAAGACAAGAGAACATTATCTTATATATATATGTATATACATATTTTTTGCTATAATCTGGGTAGAAAAACATAGAAAGTAAAGGATAAACTCCTAATGTATAAACTCAAAAAACTAAACTGTGAGCAATAGAGTATTCTCATATGCAGAGAGATTCTAGCTCATAATAGTTTGAAGAAAAAGTAATCATCATCACTATTACTAATGTACTTCTGTTCTATGATTGTTATAGAATTCTTTTGAAGCAACAGTTTGAAAATTGGGAAATTCATGCTATAAGATTCTTGTAAAAAAATTATTTGTTTAACGCAGACCTTGGAGATCACCTGTGTGTCCACTCAACTCAGCATTACACAGATGAGGAAACAAGATACAAGGAGAGCATATCAGCAAAGGTTCATCCAGAGAAATAGAAGCAGTAGAAGATATATAGTAAGGAATGTTATTGGTAGAATCGTGTCCTCCAAAACTATGCTAGAGTTCTAACCCCATTTATCTGTGAAAGTAAGCTTATTTTAAAAATGAATAAATAAAAACAGAGTCTTCATAGATGTAATTAAGAATCTCAAGATGAGATCATCCTGTATTGTCTGCATTAACCCTAAATCAAATGACAGTTATCTATGTAAGAAATAGACTTAGGATAGGTACACAAGAAGAAGAGGAGGCCACGTGAAGACAGAGGCAGTGATTTCATTTCTGCAGCCTCAAGTGAAGGAATACTTAGAATCATCAGAAGCTAAAGGAGGCAAAAAGCATTACTCCCCTGGAGCCCTCAGAAATATGACCCTAGCAATATTTTGATTTCACTATTGTGTCTGCAGAATTGTGAAAGTGTGCATTTCTGTTGTTTTAAGCCAGGAATTTGGGGGTAATTTATTACAGCTGACCTAGAAATAATACAGACTGGGCCCTCAAAATAGCAGGCTAGAGCTCTTGAGAATAAGTTGACGCATCAGCCCTCAGGGGAAGTTCTTCCAGGGAACTTCAACTCTATTATTAACACTTTAAATTGACTGGATCAGGCTCAACCATATTATCTAATATGAACTCCATTACTCTAAGGCAACTAATCCGGAAAGTTAATCACATATGCAAAATATCTTCACAGTAACACCTACATTAGTGTTTGATTGAATAGCAGACTCTATGGCCTAACCAGTTTATTAACCATCACAGAAGATAAGAGGCTTGCTCAAAGTCACAAATTCAGTAACAATATTATGATATTTAACCAAGTCATGGTTCAGTGCTAGTTGCTCAGCGTCTAGGGTGTCAGCCACACACACTGGAGCCAGCGGGTTCGAACCCAGTCCAGGCCTGCCAAACAATGACAAATGCAACAAAAAAATAGCCAAGCATTTTGTTGGTCACCTGTAGTCCCAGCTACTTGGGAGGGCAAGGTAAGAGAATCGCTTAAGCCCAAGAGTTAGAGGTTGCTGTGAGCTGTAATGCCATGGCTCTCTACCCAGGGTGACATAGTGAGACTCTGTCTCAAAAAAAAAAAACAAGCAAACAAACAAAAAAAAAACAGTCAGAAGGTAAAGTAACTCTTAGATCAGCCAAGTAGTATAGGACAAAAGATAAATACCACCTAACATTTATGTTATGATATAGGAAACAAGGAAATACTAACATATAAAATCATGGCCAAGTCATTTTTTAGAAACATGGCACCACAAATAAAAAATAAAAAGTTCAACTGTAGATCCATTCCTTTGAAATTTAGGGAGTGAGGAGGCAGGATCCTAACTTCTATTAGTGCCAATTAGCAAACACAGATGGACTTAAAATGTTGAATAACCTCTCTACTGAAGTCCTCCTGTACTTTTTAACCAGTTCACTCCAGTGGCTAAAAATACTCCAAACCTCTTTATTTCCCCCCTCAGTGGAGTGGAGTTCAATCCTCCCTCCCTCTCTCTCTCTCTCTCTCTCTCACTGTAGTAGTCTTGAAGAAAGTCTTCCTTGTGTGTTCAACTCTCTGTGTGATTTTTCTTTGACAGTTAACACAGATTATTGATACAGGGTTCTAATTGGGGGCTAGACAAGACTCCCTGCACCATTTTCCATGTCTAAGCAAACAGACTTTTTCTTTCCAAACTACACTCTGTGGATAGAAGCAAGACAGTAGAAAAGCAGTTTTTCCAGTATTTCATGTAAGTTGAGCCTCTTCTGGCATAGACTCCCTGCCATTTTTGCCCTGAGCTGGGAGGACTGCATTCATTTGTTAATATACTCATTCATTTAATAGTCAACATTGAAGTTGGCCAAGTCCCAGGCAAATGCAATTCTCAAGATCTCCCCATTTATAAAACAGTATATATACCCTAGAAAAAAAAGACTCAGGACTTCCCACTTAGGTCTCCTCTCTGCTTCTGCTGAAGGCTCTGTGCCTTTCATTTCTTCTATTTCTTTTTATCTTATTACTGATCTCTGTGGTCTGTGAGTTCATTCTTTGAATCTCAGAGGCCAAGGACCTACTGCAGAAAGAAGTTGCGTCTACTTCAGTATTTCCCAATAATGTGCAGAGACATGAGATGTGCTGCAATGAGTCAGGCATATGCTAAAATAGTCATACCTTTAGCACTTATAGGAGCTAGATAGAGTCAATGCACATAGATCCACAGCTTAGAAATCTCTGGGTATGGGAGCCTCTTCCATTTATCCTGTAACTATTTATTTCCAAAATATAATTCTCTATGTGAGCTCTTCTAAGGAAAATGTGGAGGATCATGACACGAAACATAGAAAACACCAAAATCCTTATGAATATATATTTCTAGAATTCCTTCAATGCAGAGATATTGCATCCAAATCTAGAGAGGTTTGAGAAAAGCAATGGAGGAAAGGCAAAACTAAAATACTGAAGGAACTTGAAATATAACATCAAGTTTCTTCAATATACCAAATGGGACACTTTGAGGAACAGAAAAACAAATTTTACAACAGTATAAACAAAGATGAAAATGAATTAAATAAATTGAATTGAGGGAGATGAAAGAATGCCATATTTTTAAAATGTAGTGTTTATTTTTAAAAAGTGTAGTATTTTATGAACTAAGTGAGGTTAAGATTTAGTAAAGGAGGAAAGTCAGGTGAATTTTGGGAAATGTTATTCTGGAAAAACTTCATAAAAAATATGAGTTCTGGGCGGCGCCTGTGGCTCAAAGGGATAGGGTGCCGGCCCCATATGCCAGAGGTGGTGGGTTCAAACCCAGCCCTGGCCAAAAACTGCAAAAAAAAAAATGAGTTCTCCAAATTTTATCTATGTTCTAGTGTTAAAAAGAAAACAAATCAACAAATGTTCATTTGCACCTGAGAGGCTAACAGGAACGTCTACTGAATGCTTGTAATAATTCAAATGAAGAGTCTCTAAAAACAGACCTGACTTGCTTCAACACTCCTCGGTGACTTCTACCTGCAGAGGTATTTGCCTGACCTATCACTCTCTTGACTTCCCTGGTCCTGAAAGTTTTCTCCGAAACAACTTCTCCCTGCTCTGCTCTCTGGTCTGCAGGCTTCTAAACATTTTAGCAACCTCGGCGTGTGTGAAATTGATGGTAAACTGCATTCCCTAATTTTTCACCATTGTTGTCCATTTTCTGTCCAGAGTTCTGAACACCTGATAACATTTTCAGGGTGGTAACTCTGCCACTTCTGTTGCTTGTTGATACCTTGTTCCAGTGAAAGCGATGTTTGATTATGGAGGCCTCGTGAAAGGCCACAGAAGCCCAGCAGCTGACAGATGACCTGGCACAACCTGCCTTTCTCCTGCTTTTTCATCAGCAGCAGCTGAGGGCCCTGAGCCCTCACTCTCATTTGGGCACAGTGCTCACTCAGCCCAGGGTACTGCCATGACATCTGCTCTCAGAATTGATGGTCTATGGGAGACCAATGTAAACCAGTGAGGGCTGCAAGGAGAAGCATGGGCTGCTGTGAAAAGGAGAAGGTGGCCAAACCTCATCTGAAGGATCAGAAAGGCCTTCTCATGTCACAGATGAAGCTTGGACAGTGATCAGGAATTAGCCAAATAACTATCTTATCACCCCCAAATGTCCAACTGCCTTATTTCTCAGGATTCAGAGGACACTCCAGTTTGGTTCCTCATCTTAGCTCTTGTTTCCCAGGAAATACTGTATTTCTCCTTAATATCCATCAGTCTACCCCCCAGAATAAAAAGTAAGTCCCTGTCTCACATTGTCTTGGTTCCTGCATGAACAGTGCTCATAGTCACATCATCTGAGATCAACATTCTGACTCCACACTAAAAGGCTTGGTGAGCAATACAAGTCATATTTGTTTTCTGAGTTCCGTATTCCACGCAGGTAAATAGAATAATGCATACCTGTCTGCTTCCCAGGGAGAAAAATAAATGTAATAGTAGTATTATTGTTGCTACATTTTACAGGAGAAACGAAGAGGAAAAATATCAATTTCTATTGAGAAATTTTTCTTCAAATTACCCCTTTAAACATAATCATAACCTTCTCCATCACCATTATCATCATCAGAGCTAATATATGTTGTTTGGTAATAAGGTGAATGTGCATAGAGACACTGTAAAAATAGTGATGCAATCATTTCATCCTCTCAACAAGTCTGTGATATTAATGTAATCATATTCTAAGTTCACCAGTGAAAACATGAGGTAGAAAGAGATTAAATGCTTTGCCAAAAGTCAAGACCAGTTGTGCCTGCAATACATTATGACTGACCTCCCTTTATTTAGCAACTTTCTGCTTCTGGATACTTCCCTTTCTTTTGCCCTCGGTGTTGTTTCCTATAGACTTCATGAAGAGCCAGAAGGACCCTACTCCATTCTTTTCTTTATAGCCCCACAACAAAGCTGTCTTTTGCATGCTATAATCATAGAAAATTTCAAGCCTCTTCTTGACTTGGCAGTCACACAGAGTTCTGGAATGTGGCAGTGCTCCACTGTGTAGTCATTGCTGCAAAACTGATTCCACTGAGCAGTAGAAACAAAAGTTTCCTGCTTCACGTGTTAGTTGCCTTTTAAACAACAACCTCACCTTCTATTTACGGACAATGGCATGAGCATCCATCAAGCCTCATGACTCATTACCTCTCTTCCAGTATCTGGAGTAGTTTCAGAGAAGAAAATAGAGAAAATAAGATACTAGCAGAGAACCCTCTGTCTTTCTGTTACCCTGCAATGTTTTGGCTACTGATTATCACAAACAATGCACAAGATAACAATGAGATGACTGCTAGCTTCTTCTGTTAAAATTCACAAGAGACTTTTTGTTGGAAAAAAAAAAAACACCAGGAAATTAAATGTCCTATATAGTATATATCCAAGGCAGTCTCAAGAAGCCCATTTTCAAAATAAAGTTTGAATCTGTTACCATTTGGGGGTCCCACGTAAGAATATTTTATATATAGTGAGATAACAGAAGAAACCAGACTATGAAACAGTAAGCTAAAAAAAAAAAAATCATTTACATAAAGCGTTTTTCTGAGGAAGATAAGTATTTATTGACAAAATGTCAAATCATTTATTTTCTAACTGGCCCTGGTGCTTCTCCTGCAGGATGGAGTTGGATGACCTAAAGGGCTGAGTCACTCATTAGCCCATGCTGGTGCTATGATAGCAACTCCATAAGTCACTGACATCAGGGCTTTGAATACTTCCAAAGGCTATTTCTTACACACAGGTAGCTTCCGTTACTCAAGCATTGGCCTGATATTTTCTGCTCCTTCCCAACTCTTAATAAATATATCAAATAGCACAGAAGTGAACTACCTCTGCAGGAGAACTTTTCATGGTACATCTGGCTATGTCCAAACCCCTCTCTCTATAGTACAGTAAGAGCCCTAGGAGCACTGATTATCTGCAGGTAGAAAAAATAATGAGTTTCGTGCAGTAACTGGCTGTGAGTGTAATAACGAGTTAGGTGAACAAGTACATTCTCCCCACATTTTGTTTGGAAGTTTTCTCTAATAAACTTCGATATGATCCTTATTTGTCATGCTTTCTTGATTGGGCAAACTCAGGCAATATATTAATTTCTCAGATGCAAATTATTACTAGAATAATAATGTCTTTCATGTAAGTTCATATAAGGATTAAAGAAATTCATTTAAAGCACTTAGTGCTATGTTTGGGCCAAAACATGTACTCACCTAATATTAGCAGTCATGTACTTATTGTTTGGCAAAAATCCTAAGCACATTGTAGGCATATTGAAGTGTATATAATATATATATTTTCTCTCCTCACTTTCACATTTTACTATCCCATTTCTTTTAGTCCTTTTAATTAATTTCCAAACCTGAATCCATTGTATTCTATTTTCAAAAATCACATCATTTTTCATAGGATAAAAACAATCAGTTATAAATATAAAATAAAAATGCCACTCACTCTGAAGGTAATTCCAGAACAGCATATTCCAAAATACATTAAGCAATGGAGGCATCCCTTATTTACAATTTTGAAAACAACAGGCATTCATTGAATGAGTTACAAATGTTTGAATAAAATTAGTGAAATGTCAGGTAATGTTCAATCACAAGTGGAATTTTCCCTTTTCTGATTTCTGCGAACATTGTTTTTTGTTCATATGGTTTCTGTTCTTTTTTATTGTTTGCAATTCATTGAGGATATAAAGAATTAGGTTACACTCATTGCATTTGTTAGGTAAAGTTCCTCTTATAATTGTGTTCTGCCCCCAAGAGGTGTGCCGGACACCATAACCCCTCATTCCAATTGCCCTTCCTCCTCTCCTCTCCTTGCGCCCTCATTCCCCTGCCCCCCAAATTTGAATTGATTTGAGTTTTTCTCTTAGCAGGCTATTTTTTGTTGTTGTTGTTTGTTTTTTTGTTTGGTTGTTTTCTTGGGACAAAGTCTCACTAATTGCCTTTGGTAGAGTACTGTGGCGTCACAGTTCACAGCAACCTCAAACTCTTGGGCTTAAGCGATTCTCTTGCCTCAGCCTCCCAAGTAGCTGGGACTACAGACACCCACCACAATGCCCAGCTGTTTTTTGTTGCAGTTGTCATTGTCGTTTAGCTGGCCTGGGCTGGCTGGTTTGAACCCGTCAGCCTCAGTGTATGTGGGTGGTGCCATAACCACTGTGCTATGAGCGCCAAGCCATGAGGCTATGGTAAGCAGTTCCTCTCCACACAATATGGTGGTAGGACCTGTAGGGAATGCAAGCTTAATAATGTCAAAACATATATTCCCAAATTCATGAGATTGCTATGCAGATTTAAGATAATTCTAAATAATGTTAAAGATAAAATTGTGAGAGCCTGATGCTTCAAGCATATCATGAACGTATCTTTGAAGATCTAGCAGAGGCAATCTTCTGAGTATAGTAATGATCTAATTTTTTACCTTTGTATTTCAGCATTTTAGATTTAGTAATTTCACAAGTAAAAATGAAAATGTTATATGAGTATTTGGGAATGAAATGAAAGAAATACTTCTCTCTTATTTTATTGCTTAAAAATGGAAGTCAAGTGATTTAGTAAATCAACAGCAAAAAAATCAAAAAAATAAAGAATTAAAACAAAGGCAATGACCTTCAATGATTCTATACATTTGAGGATGGCCAGGCATCACCAGGGATGGCCAGGGATCACCCAACATATATTTATTAGAACCAGATCGTATATACTTTAGTCATTATGGGTAATAACTACCCTTTAGTCACTGAGGGTAATACTCAGTTTTGTTATTGTAGCCTGTAAGTAGCCAGAACAATATATAAACAAATGAGTCTGGCTGTGCTCCAATAAAAGTTATTTTATAAACGCTACAATTTAAATTTAATATAAATTATGTCATGAAATTCTCTTGTTTTTGATATTTTTACAACCTTAAACAATGTAAAAAATCTATTAGCTCATAGGCCACAGAAAAACAGGTGGTAGGCTAATATGGCTGACTCATATTCCTTCATGATAAAATACATACTTTTATCTTGAATTTAAGATTCTTAGTATTATTAATCCAGTATTTCTATGGTTCAAAAGTTTGTGATTCCTCCAAAATTCATGTTGAAACTTAATCTCCATTAAAATAGTATTAAGAGTTGGTTGAAGTGTTTAGGTGTGATTACGCTCAGTCACAGGGGCTTCACTTTCATGGTTGGTATTAGGGCCTTATGAATGTGCTGGAGGGAATCAGTCACTTTTGCCCTTCTGTCACGTCCATCATTTAAAGACACAGAATATGTCCCCTCCAGAGTATGCAACAACAAAGTGCCCTTGGAAGCAGACACTGGGTCCTCACTAAACAATGACAGGCTGGGATCTTGATCTTGGACTTCTAGTTTCTGAAAGAAGAAAATAATTTTCTTTCTTTAATATTTCCAGCCTCAGGCCAGGCATAGTGGCACACATCTATTATCCTAGCACTGTGTGAGGCCAAGGTGTGTGGATTGCCTAAGCTCAGGAGCTTGAAAACAGCCTAAGCAAAATAAGACCCCATCTCTACTAAAAATAGAAAAATTAGCTGGACTTTGTGGCAGGTGCCTATAGTCCCACGTACTGGGGAGGCTGTGGCAATATGATCATTTGCATCCAGAATATTTGAGGTTGCTGTGAGCAATGACTCCGTCGCATTCTACCTAGGGAGATAGAATGCAGTGTCTCAAAAAAAGTTAATAATAAATTTTAAAAACATATATATGTATATATTAAATATAATAATATTTATAATATTTTAATAAAAATTTAAATTTTAATTTGTTATTCATATAATAAATTTAAAAAACATATATATATTCCTAGTCTCAAGTATTTTGTTAGAATATCAGGAAAAGACTAAAACAAGTATATGTATCTGATTTATCATTCACAGATTCTCATAGCTTGTACACATACAACAGTAAAACCAGATTATCTATGTGGATATTCTCCAACTTTCTCACCTGTGCCTGACAATATGCTACTTGGTGCAGCTGAAAATTACTAAGAACATTACAAATCTGTCAAGAAATGTATCCTTTCTTTCAATTTCAAAATCAATTCTAAGCACTGAGAACAAGTAACTAAAACTAAAGCTTCTGTGTCAAAATGATAATGTACTTACTCTCAAAGCCCAGAAAACGTGAAGACATCTAATTTTGAAAAAGTGACCATGAAAAGCAATTTAAAACAATGCTGGACAAGGACCAAAATAAGTAATTTTGGAATGGGTAGATAGAAATTAAGAGCATTGTTGGGCGGCTCCTGTGGCTCAGCGAGTAGGGCGCCGGCCCCATATACCGAAGGTGGCGGGTTCAAGCCCAGCCTCGGCCGAACTGCAAAACAAAAAAATAGCCAGGCGCTGTGGCAGGCGCCTGTAGTCCCAGCTGCTCGGGAGGCTGAGGCAGGAGAATCGCTTAAGCCCAAGAGCTGGAGGTTGCTGTGAGCAGTGTGACGCCACGGCACTCTACCCAGGGCGATAAAGTGAGACTCTGTCTCTACA